>SNQJ01S0072849.1:26348-37950 GCA_010110895.2 Picea sitchensis | reverse complement strand
TTGCAGGGAGTACGAGACCACATTATCTCAACTCTCCATGGGAAAGAAACACCACATGCAATGTGGATGGTTTTGATGGATCTGTTCCAAAACAACAACGAGGAAAAGGGAAAGAAATTCCATTCAAAATCTGAGCCTAAAGTCAAGAAGCTCGATTTGTCCAAAGTGAAGTGTTTTCACTGTCACGAACATGGGAATATCGCTACTAACTGTCCGCAGAAGAGGAAGAACAAGAAGGTTGTTGGAAATGCAACTGGTGAAGCCCTTGCCTCACAATTTGAGCTTGACTTCTCTTTTATCGCATGCATGGAATCAAGTGCTTTGAAATCGGTGTGGTATTTGGATAGTGGTGCTTCCTTCCACATGACGGGAGATAGAGAGTCTTTCAATGACTTAGAGGAGAAAGATCTCAGAATGCATATTGAGATGGGCAAAGATGGACGATATAGTGCGACTGGCATTGGTACCATTACCTTTCAAAGGGATTCACGTAAACCATTTCAATTGAAAAATGTTATGCATGCTCCAGATCTGAAGAAAAACCTAGTCTCAGTCGCAATGGTGTAGGACAGAGGCTATGACATTGTTTTCAGTGATGGAAAATATTTCCTATGACATAAAGCAAGGGGTCAAGTCAATAAGATAGGGATTTGAGTTAAGAATATATACATGTTGGAGTTAGATGGCTGCGTTGCCATGATGGGCAAGGTAGAAAAAGTAGTGAGCCGGGATGAGGGTGAATTATGGCATAGGCGATTGGTCCATCTTCATCGTGGAGCCTTTAAGATCATGCAACAAATATCTACTGGAATTCCAATGGGAACACTTGATCAGTTAGATCAGTGCAAGGGTTGTACCATGGGGAAGTATGTAAAGTCTACCTTTCATGAAAAGGAGAACCATTCTTCTGTGATCCTGGAGAGAATTCACATAGACGTGTGTGGACCATTCTCGGTTGCTTCAACAACAAAACATAGGTATTATGTTATTTTTGTTGATGACTTTTCTCGTAAATGTTGATCTTCTTCATGTAAAAGAAGGATCAAACATTCTCAAAGTTTTGTGAGTTTAAAGCATTGGTGGAGAAAGAGTCGAGGAAGCAAGTGAAGGCTCTAAGGAGCGATAATGGCGGAGAATACATCTCTAATGAATTCAAAGACTTCTACAACAAAGAAGGAATTCGAAGAGAACTCATAGCACCTCATAACCCACAACAAAATGGGGTCGTGGAGAGGAAGAACAGAACTATCGTGGGTGCAACACGAGCGATGTTGCATGATTAGGGCCTACTAATTCATTCGTGGGCAGAAGCATGCAATATTGTTGTTTGTGTGCAAAACCGTTGTCCTCATAGAGTAGTTGGCATGAGTACACCTGAAGACGCTTTCACTGGTAAGAAACCTGATGTTTCTAATTTTAAGATTTTTGGCTCATCTATTTATGTGCATGTGACCAAGGATGCCAAGAAGAAGATGGAACCAATTGCTGAAGTTGGGATATTTGTGGGGTACACAGAAAAACTCCATAATTATCATGTGTATTTTCCTAACAGTAAGATGATTGTTATGCGACGGGATATAAATTTCGATGAGGGAAAGTTATGAAGTTGTCTCTTGAGAGGGAGCTAGACTTTCATGCAGAAGAGGATCTGTTGGTTCCCAAAGATGAGTCTCAAGATGTGGATCAACCACATGAGGAGATTCATGGAGTGGAGGAAGACACTCAAGAAAATTCATCCATCAGAAATGGAAGAAAGTGAACCACAGAAGCTGATAGATTGAGACTAGATGCTGCAGAGAATGTAGGAGTACCTACTTCACAGCGCAGATAGAGACAGTCTCCTGATCAATTTACTGGATACATGGCTCTCATGAGAAAATGTATTGTGACTAAACCATCTTATTTTCAGGAAGCAGTGCAAGATCCCACTTGGGTTGATGCTATGGTGGAGGAGTATGACTCCATTGTCAAAAATAGTGCATGGGAAATTGTCCCAAGACCGATTGACAAATCAGTGGTAGGTTCGAGATGGATTTACAAGGTAAAGCAAGCTTTTGATGGGAGTGTTGAGAAATACAAGGCTAGGTTTGTTCCCCCCCACTTCTCACAGATCTAGGGGATATATTATGGTGAGACCTTTGCACCTATCGCAAGGTACTCTTCCATAAGATCCATCTTTTCACTCTCAGCACAGATGGGCTAGCGCATTCATCAGATGGATGTAAACACTGCATTCCTCAATGGGATCATTAAGGAAGAAGTGTACATTGAGAAGCCAGAAGGTTTTGAGACCTTTGACAGGGATTCACATGTGTGCAGACTCAAGAGATCACTATACGGGTTGAAGCAAGCACCTCATGCTTGGTACACTCGGATATACAGCTATTTCACCGTACTGGGCTTCACCAAAAGTGAAGCGGATGAAAACCTATACCAAATTGTGGTGGAGGGTAATATTTTAATCATTGTTCTTTATGTTGATGATTTAATATTGACTATTGACGAGAATCTGATAATCTCATGCAAGGAGGACCTTGCAAAGGAGTTTGAGATGAAGGATTTGGGCCTTCTTCACTATTTCCTTGGATTGTAAATATGGCAGCGAGATGGTGAAATTTTTGTGTCTCAAGGCAAGTATGTAAGGGAGATACTGAGTAAGTTTCACATGGAGGGATGCTAACCCATGGATACTCCTCTTCCAGGAAAATGGAGGAAAGATGATGCTACTTCTGGAGAGGTAGTGGGTGCTACTACCTATCGATAGCTAGTGGGTTCGCTAATGTATCTAGTGAACATGAGACCAGAAATTTGTTATGTGGTTAACTAGCTGAGTCAAGCAATGGATAAGCCTACCAAGATCTTTTGGAAGGCGGGTAAGCATGTCCTGAGATATTTGAGGGGCACATATGAGTATGGATTATGGTACAGACAGACAAATGAGGTGAATTTGCATGGCTTTACAGATGCATATTGTGCAGGCATCCCAACGGACAGAAAGAATACATCCGGGGCAATATTTAGTATTAGATCTACAGTTATTTCTTGGTACAGTAGGAAACAGAGATCTGTGGCACTCAGTTCAGCAGAAGTGGAATACATGGTATAAATTCAAGATGCATTTGAGGCTATCTAGATGAGAAAGATCTTGGTTGGTTTGTTTGGTTCTCATTTAGATCCGACAATGATTTATTATGATAATCAGAGTTGCATTAAACTCACGATTAATCCTGTGTTTCATTACAGATCTAAGCATATAGATATCCAATATCATCATCTCAGAGATTGTGTGTAGCGAAATATCATGTTGCTTCAATACATTCCTATGGAAGATCAGGATGCAGACATTTTGATGAAGGTGCTCACCAGGAGAAAATTCAAATACCATAGAGACAAGATTGGGGTGAAGGATAATCCCTTTCTTGTTGAGAGGGAGTGTTTAAAATTCAACAAGAAATGTGTGTCTAATTTATTTTCCCCTTAAATAAATTGGACAATAAATATTAATCTATTATCTCATTTATAATTGAGTGATTTGGAGTTGTAACAGAATTATAAGTGTAGTTATGTGAGTTGTAAAGTAGTTTAACTCAGTTAAGTGAGTTAAGCTCAGTTGTACTAGTTGTAACTAAACTTGCACTAGTGAGAGTTCAGTGAATTAATTATTAATTAATTCAAAATCAGTGATCTCACATGCAACTGAAGATTTACCACTATTAACTACATGCATGTCAGATCCAGTGGAGACCCAGTTGAGATAATAGGTGAAAGGGATAGTTTGGCTATCAGTTGTGATTTGAGTGAAGCACACTAATGCAATCACACACACAGTGGATATGCCCATGAGAATGTGCAGTCTAGTGTAGAGGATTCATTCATCCATTGCAGGGATTGAGCAGATGAGGCAGACTGTCTAGACACAGAGAATTGGCACATGTATTTGCTCATTTTTGTATGACAGTGTGAGACGATTGTATTATACTGAGAGGTCTTGGATTAAAGTTTTGTATGAGATTGTTTCATGATCCATGATATATATAATATATGATAGTGGGTTTTTTAGCTTTATGATTTCCCAATAAAACATCTGTGTTATGTTTGATTGATTCTTGTTCTTGATATTGCATTGTCTATCATGGTTTAAATTCCACAAGAATATTATTAGAAGTGATTTGGTATTTAACAAGCGAAAAATAATTGTTAGATTAGGAGAATCCGGGCAATACTTAATTGGTATTGAAATTTATACACCATCTCAACATCAAGTATAAGATGTGGAGCACAAATCATGTCATCGACTGCATCAGTCGAGCTCCCCTGGATGAACTCACCATTGTACTCCATTTATGTGGACATGAGGCATCTGAGTGGCCCCAACTTTATCAACAACATCTGGACTTCGCTGCCACCTATCATATTTTAGGTATAGGCATGACTGTCACCGATTTTCACATTCAGAATGGTATTTTATGCCATCTGGGCCATTTCTATGTTCCTTCAAGTGAGCATGCAAATATGATTTGGGAAGCCCACTATATTTAGGTGGAAGGACATTTTTTTGTGGGGAAAATTGTGGCCATTCTCCAGAAACATTTTTATTGGCCCAAACTTTGATAGGACGTCAGCAAGTATATCTAATCTTTCACTATCTATGCCATTTCCAAGCTAGACATAAAGAATCAAGTATTATAGACCCCTCTTCCAACCCCCAAGAATCCTTGGGAATCCATATTGATGGATTACATGTCTGGCCTCCCATCCACCAAGCATGACAATGATTGTGTATTTCTAATCGTTGATCGATTTTTTAAGTCGACCAGCCTCACAACATGCAAGAAGAACATAACAGTGGAAAAGACTTCAAATCTCTTCATTGAACGAGTGTGGGTCCATTTTGGGATACCACAGACAATCATCTTCGACCCAGACAATAGGTTCCTCAACACATTTTGGTCGAGTCTCTAGTCATTGGGACACCAAGCTCACTAAATCCACTTCTTTCCACCCACAAACAGACAACCAAATAGAGGTCGTCAATCAGATTATCGTGCACATCCTTCACATGTAAAACTCTAATAATCCATGTACATGGGGTGCGAGTCTCCCATATGTTCAACATAATTACAATAGGGCTCTCCATAGCTCCACTAGACATAGCCCATTTAAGGTGAGATTGGGATTCTAACCCTTGGGTCCAATTGATGTTTCACTACCTCTGGCAGCCACACAGATAGAATCTTCCCATGTTCAGTCTAAGACCGACAAATCCACCATATTTATTGAGCGGATTCAACACATTCACCAATAGGTCCATAATATTTTGCATAAATCTAATGCTAAGTACAAGCATTGTCATGATCAACACAGGGTATCGCACTAGTTTCAGGTTGGAGACAAGGTTTGGTTACACTTGTAGAAGGAGCATCCTATAGGGTCCCATCAAAAGCTTCACACACTTCGCTATGCACCTTACACCATCACTGAGGTTGTGGGTAGCAATTCCTTTGAGCTCAACACTCCACCATTCCTTGGCTTGAACCTAGTGTTCAATGTGGACCTCCTTCAACCATATTTTACACCATTATTGGACACCTCAGACATTGAAAAATAGCTGATGCCAATGGAGCTCAACCCTGACTGCATGGAACATACATCCACTGATAATATAGTGGACACAAATTTCAAGGTCACTCGCCAACAATGGATCCATCTTTATCGGTTTGTCAAGGTTGGGCAACTCCTACACCAAGGCAAGTGGCTCACTAGGGGACAAATCCAGTAGACGTTTCCTCACTTGATGGGGCAACTCAATGCAATGGATACCATTTCTTCCTAAGGGGGGATGATTGATCCAAGTGGATATTGGTGGCAAACCACCTATTCAAACTAACTCCTTTTGTCAATTCTTAGTTCAACACTTTCTTTCGTACTTCTTTGTAATTTTGGGTTATACACTTCTGGGTTTTTATGAAGCCCTACACATATTTGATATGGATATTGGTGGCCTCTCACCTAATCCAACTAGCTTATTTTATATGTTTTCATATCAGCACATCTTGATGTACTTCCACGACCATTTTGGAGCCCTAAATAGTGTTTGTTGGCTCGCCATAGTCAAATTGTAGACAGAGTCAGAGTTTGACGGTGTAATATGAATTTCTCTAAAAGACTTTTCCAATGGGTTATCACACGCCTAAAGTGGAGGTTGTATGAAAAAGTTATGACCCTGAGAAGTTGAGGAACCAACTTACCCATAAGGGCCCACATGAATTTTTGTGTTTCACCTCCTAGGGTTAGGTTTTTGGATGTCTAGGGTTTTGGAATTCATGAGTAATATCAAAAATTCCTCTTGAGCCTCATCGTAATCATTCTGCTAAGATGAATGCACATAGAAGCCACATCTCTTCTCAGAGATAGCTACCACCATTCAAGCAAGTGTTTCAGTTCTACAATTTATAGTTTCATCCTATTTCATTAATTCAATAGAAGATATTTTTCACTGGATATATGTGTTGTTATGCTTATATCTATGTTTATTGTATTCATTCTGTTAATCATTTCGTTTTTCTCCTAAATCAAGATCAATATTTTTTCTTATGCTTTTTCTATCACTTTTGTTTATTGAGTTTTATTTTCTATTGTTTGTTTAGCATGGTCATTAGAAATAAAGTCTCGATCATTTTTTCCATAATGATGTCATTCTGTAAGTATTGTTCATCAATGAAAATAAGATATACCCAACTATTACGATATATTCCTTTTGAGACATTGATGGAATGGTTTTTTTATTTCAATATTGTTTTATTATAGTTGTTTTTGTTTTCTTCCCTGTTTCTGCTATCCCTTTCTTCCCTCCATCCTGAGATTCAAGAGCATATGATAATAATTCTCCTTGAAATTTCAAAAGTGTTATCAGTTAGGAAACTTATTGATTTTTATGCATACAAGACCAATTCCTGTCATACATCTCACTTTCCATAAGTTATTCCCCAAAGTCCTATCTCATCAATTCCCTTAAACCATCCTTTTTCCCCCTATTGCATAACAATTTTTTTTAAACAGTCTCAATCACCTACTTCTATTGGTCTATGGAACCAATAATTATGAGTTCTAATTCTGTTGAGAACAGATTTCCCTGTGGAGTCACCAGTTTGTTGACGCCCAAAACTGCAACATAAAATTATTGTCTGCAAATGGGTTGCAATGCAGTATTACTTATATATATTTAATATAATACTATATAGGTGGTACCCCTTGATAAAAACAATGATAGAAAGTTCTCCTCTTATTGCACTCATAATTTCATTACAAGAAAGATTCACATCTTGAAAATAAGAGTGGAAATCCTAACCTATTTCCATGTGCAACTAATGGTTGTTAAGGGTGCTAAGCAACTTGATTTAAAAATGAAAGAAATGTTTATTTTATTAAACATATTAGTTTTCTTTTTCTACACATAGATTTTGATATACTGTTCAAATATAAGCCACATCCGACTCATGGTATATTTGCATACATGGGAAAATGATTATTATGTGAATACAATACTCTATTAGCAAAGTATATGGGACATGTTATTTCAGTGCTAAGTGTTAAATGGGAATTCATATGAGAGACCGATTCGACTTTGAATTTGGAAATGGTATGTTGTGTTTTGTGCATATTGGATATATGATGGCAATATTATATGTTTGGAACAAAGTTTTTTGGTTTTTGGAAGAACTTCATATTTTGTTTTGGTTGATGGCATTAAATGTGAAAATAGGGAAAGTAACGTGAATTTATTGCACGTCGTTCTTACCCTACCTCAAATCTACCATATTCACTTTCTCCTCAAATTCATTTTGTTACTCTGGTTAGAAACGCCTCAATTGTGTTCGGCCTTTGGCAAAGAAATAATTGTTCTCTTTAGATTTATGGCATTCTTCTCACAGGTATGTTGGATTGTATTTCTCCATTCATGGTGGTTAGCTCTGCTCCAGATAAAATTATTATGCTGGCTCTTAGAGTTTTCATGTGGAATGTGTTTGTTTTCTGAAGTTTATAATGGATTTTTTGTGGGCATTTTGGTCATGTAATTCATAGTTTCATTTCAGTTTCTTCTTGTTGGCATTTAAATGTTTCAAACTAGAAATTTTATTTGAAATTTTATTATATTTGATGTATAGGGTTGTATGTGCTTGGAGAAAAGGTGGTATTACTATTATATAACAGTCGAAAAATAAATGTGGGTGAAGGTGTTTCGGTTTCACTCATTTTGTATGATTAGTTTTGAGGATTTCATTGGTAAAAAGAAATATACAGCCGGGTCTTATGACTATTTCATAGCACCCTCACCTTGGAAGATGCGCATTATTATTATTATTATTATGGCTTGGATGTTATGGGTGGCCTGTGTGTTTTATCTTGCTGCCATTTTGATGGAAAAAAGTCGGGTTTTTCTTTTCCCACAACCCACATTTCAAACCCTATGCCTATATGTTTGCTCCAAGTCTTGTTTCCTCTTCAAATATATAGGAGAATGAATAAAATAAAATCCAAATTCGAAATTTTTTTGAACTATTTGACCCAATAGTCAAAAATATTGATATCACCCACAAAATCGTGGCTTGTTTGTTATTTATCTACGAGGTGATTTGGTCGACTTTAATTTTAGCAGGAATGTTATGGAAACAATTCCCACAATAATCGCATGGGGTTTTGTACCTGGTTTGTTTGCAACTGTTATTGGAGGTTGTGATATAACAAAAATACGATAGCTTTATCTTTCTCTTCCTCTCATGATGTTTTGAAGCATTCTGTAGGATAATGACTAAATTAAAATGTTTTGTAATCAATCTCCTACATAACATTATGATAGTTCTTAAAAAAGAAAAATCAAATTCATAGGTTTGACTATCATATAAATTTTCCTTGCGTTTTATATTGCAAAATTTGAAAATATTGTTGTCAGGTTATGGATTTTGTGTGTTGAAGTTTAAGAGAGTGTTATGGCACAAACAAAATTTGGTGGAAGTTTTGGAAATGAATGTGCATGGAAAACAATGGATATTTAAAATATTTTGTGGATATTCGCAATGATGATTTTAAAGTTAATAAATTTTATTTCTTGTAACAGAACAATAATCACTATTATTCCCGTTCAATGTTTCATTTTTTGCTCATTATACACCTTCCATCTTTCCAATAACATTTCAGAAATCCCTTGTTTTATTATATTGAATTTAATTTTTACAGGAAAAGGATTAAAGAGGAATGGATAATCATTTTGGTTGCAAACTCTAATATGGAGATATTGTTTTTTGAAGAAAAGGACTCTGCATTCACTTGAACATTATTCATTCTTGATTCATGTCCATGATACCATTTTTCATTCTTTATAAACCCCCTCATATTCTTGATGACCCTATCATTCCATACTCAATGGCAGTTAATTATTAAATTGGATTTGGTGAAGTTGTGTCAATGGATGGATTTCATTTGCTTATGTTGTGAATTATAGAGAAAACATCTTGATTTTATTTAGGTAGAGTATTAGTGAATGGATTGATAAAAAAATTCATATTATGATTGGGATATTTCTTTAGGATGTGTTTCTTTATCAGGCGCAACAATGGCATAGGTGCAAATAGAGGTAGAGGAAACAATTGGCAAAGAGGCCATAAAAAGGCATTATTTTCAATACATTTTGACATTGATCCGCAAGAACTAAATCATATTTTCCAACCTGATTTTTTTAATCTAGTTGTCCAAGGAATTCTGCAACCTAATCTTGAGAGGCCTTCTTTCCATTCTCACCAAAATTTCTCTAGTATCTGTGTCCCCCCTCATGTTTCTATGCACCCAGAACCACCTTCCAATTGATGTTGGAAAGAGATCATTCATCAACATGTTGCACCTCATAATGGTTGGCCTACAATATTTCTACTATTTCCTCCTCCTCCATCGTCATTCAACCCAAATGCCCAATTTGATCACATTGCTTTAGCATTCCAGTCTTCACATGCAAGAAAAAGGCTCAAAACCACCATGCTCGAAATAAAGATTGATAAAGGGAAAAAAGTGGTCAATTCCCATAACTCTTTCAAAAAGTCCTCTGAATCAGTTTCCTCTCATCTCCACCTAAAGGAAAATTGATCCCATTTCATTAGTTAAATCCATCCTCAAGGTTCCAATCAGCCTAATTTTGCTACAAAAGGCAAGACAACATAAATATCAAAAGACAGCCATAGTGAAAAGAGGAAAACCGCCTCTCATAAAAAATATGGTTTTTAATTATGTTAATGTTATTTTCTTATGAGGACAACTTTTATTGGTATGACATAATGTTTGGACAACAAATACACAATTATACATATTTTTTTTGGACAACATGGATATGATTCTAATTTTGGATATAGTCGTGTTTTATTTTGGTATTAAAGTATTTGACTATTGATATGAGGATGGGAGTTACAAAGCGGGTATTTGAGTTAAATTTTTGGGGAATTATATTTCATGTTTTGATGATTATTAAAGAAATGAAAAATGGAGTGACAAGGGGTCCCACCTATTTAGTTATTATTTAAATAGACCCTTATTGATACACTATTATTTATTTGTCTCAACTAATTAGTTAAGCTAATTAAGCTTAAAAAAATAAAGGTAGTTGAAGTACCATAAATTATTGGGAAAGAATAAAAGCTCAATCAAAAGAAGAGACAAAGGGGAGAGAGAACATAAGGATAACTTTTGATCTAAGGTTTTCTCTGTACATGTGACATACTTATTTTATTCATTCATTAAGAGTTTACTAGAAAGCTAAAACATATTGATGAATGCAGGGTCTTACGAAAGAAAGCATGATTCAAAACTGAATCATATCTTTCAACAACTTGTTTTCTAAAGGTTATGGTCTTTCTTTGGCAGTCTATGTGTTCTTTCTTGTTTATGGATTAAATTTCATGACTGATAAAGAATATTTTGCAAAGTCAAGTGACAACATTTTTATGGCAAGCTGATCCAGATCTTTAGCTTCCTTTTTCTTTTTCTAACATAATCTTTTTGTATGGTGCCGATCGGAGACTTATAAGTTTGACTTTGGTCCCACACTCGAAGGATTTTTTAAAGAGAGTTCTGCTTTGTATCTCAGAATGAAGTTAATATAAAAATCAGATTTCTGATTTCAGTTTCACATGCGTATATTAATGATATTGTTCATATTTTACTTTTATTCTCATCTCTTTTCCTGTACACACTTATGTATATCTTTTATTTCTTTCTTTTTCACAGTTACATATAACATATAAATCAGCCTTAGTCCCTGGTACATATTACCTGTGGATTAAGAGATTGTTTTAAATTAAAGGCTATAAACTTCGGGTAACATTCCTAACTATATTTCCTTAGCCTAGCAAGATCTAAAAATGTTTGAGTAAGGTTCTTCCTACCTTTTCCTCAACATTTATTTGGAAACCATACCAGGGAGATCATTACATCTCTCTATGGTTGTTGTATCATGATTGTATTTTATTTTTCTATTTTGTCTGATTACTCTTTGAATGATATTTTTTCTATGACAGTACTTGTTGTGAGACAACCTAATATTGAAAATGGTCTTGATGAC
>SNQJ01S0072849.1:0-26298 GCA_010110895.2 Picea sitchensis | reverse complement strand
TATGCCTATATGCCTACTCCAGGTCTCGTTTCCTCTTCCAATATACAGATGAATGAATAAAAGAAATGCAAAAATTGAAATTTTGTTGAACTATTTGACCCAACAGTCGGAAAGATTGATACCACCCAAAAATTCATGGCTCATTTGTTATTTATCTATGAGGTGATTTGGTCGAATTTGAGTTTAGTAGGAAACAATGCCCACCAGAATCGCATGGGGTTTTGAACCCGGTTTGTTTGCAACTGTTATTGGAGGTTGCGATATAACAAAAAGACGATAGCTTTATGTTTCGCTTCCTCTCATGATGTTTTGAAGCATTGTGTATGAATATGACTGAGTTAAATTGTTTTGTAAACTACAGAGCGTTATGATAGTTCTTAAAAAAAAAGAAAAATGAAATTCCCAGGTTTGATTATCATATAAATTTTCCTTGGGTTTTATATTGTGCAATTTGAAAAGATTGTTGCCAAGTTATGGATTATGTGTGTTGAAGTTTAAAAGAGTGTTATGGCACAAACAAAATTTCGTGGAAGTTTTGGAAATGAATGTGCATGGAAAACAATGGATATTTAAATGATTTTGTGGATATTGGCAATGTTGATTTTAAAGTTAATAAATGTTATTTCTTGTAACAGAACAATAATCACTAATAATGATGTTCATTGTCTTATTTTTCACTCAGTATACACCCACCACCTTCCCAATAACATTTTATCCATCCCTTGTTTTGTTATCTTGAATATCATTTTTAAAAGTAAAAAGATTAAAGAGGATTGGATAATGATTCTGGGTTGGAAATTGTGACATGAAGATATTGTTTTTGGAAGAAAAGGACCTTGTGTTTGCTTGAATAATATTCCTTGTTGATTCTCGTCCACGCTACCATTTTTCATTCATTATAAACCCCCTCATATTCTCGATGACCCTATCATTCCCTGTTCAATTGTAGTTAATTATTAAATTGGATTTGGTGAAGTTGTGTCAATGGATGAATTGCATATGCTTCTCTTGTGAATTATAGATCCAACATCTTGATTTGATTTAGGTAGAGCATTAGTGAATGGAGCGATAAAAGTTTTCATATTATGACTGGAATATTGCTTCAGGATGAGCTTCTTTAGCAGGGGCAACAATGGTAGAGGTACAAATAGAGGTAGAGGAAACAATTGGCAAAGAGGCCATAGAAGGTCACGATTCTCAATACATTTTGACGTTGACCTGCAAGAACTAAATCAGCTTTTCCAAGCTAGGTTTTTTAATCTAGTTGGACAAGGAATTTTGCAACCTATGCCTAAGAGGCCTTCTTCCCAACCACACCAAAATTTCTTTGGTATTCGTGTCCCTCCTCATGTTTCTATGCAACCAGAACCACCTGCCAATGATGGCTGGCAAGAGATCGTCCATCATCCTATTGCACATCATAATGGTTGGCCTATAGTATCATTGCCATTGCCGCCTCCTCCACCACCATTCAACCCAAATTCCCAAGATGATCGCATTGCTTCACCAACCCAATCTTCACATGCAAGCAAAATGCTAAAAACTACCATGCCCAGACCAGATATTGATAAAGGGAAAAAGGTGGCCAATTCCCCTAACTCTTCTGAAAATTCCTATGAATCAGTGTCCTCTCATCTCCACCTCAAGGATAATTTCTCCCATGTCATCAGTGAAATCGATCCTCGAGGTTCCAATCAGCCTAAGGTTTCTAGAAAAGGCAAGACAACATAAAGATCAAAAGAGTGCAGTAGTGAAAAGAGGAAAATCGCATCTCATAGCAAATATGGTTTTTAATGATGTAATGCTATTTTCTTTTGAGGACAATTTTTATTAGTATGACAGAACGTTTGGACAACAAATACACATTTAGACAGTTTTGTTTTGGACAACATGGATATGATTCTAATTTTAGATATAGTCGTGTTTTATTTTGATATTAAAATATTTGACTATTAATACGAGGATGGGAGTTACAAGGCGGATATTTGAGTTAAAATTTTGGGGAATTATATTTCATGTTTTGATGATTATTAAAGAAATTAAAATTGGAGTGACAAGGGGTCCCACCTATTTAGTTATTATTTAAATAGACCCTTATTTATACATTATTATTTATTTGTCTCAACTAATTAGTTAAGCTAATTAAGCTTAACAAAAGAAATGTAGTTGAACTACCATAATTTATTGGGAAAGAATAAAAGCTCAATCAAAAGAAGAGACAAAGGGAGAGAGAACAAAAGGAGGACTTCTTGTATAAGGTCTACTCTATACTTGTGAGATAATTATTTTCTTCATTCATTCTGAGTTTACCAGAAAGCTAAACCATCTTGATGACAACAGGGTCTTATTGAAGGCAACAAAATTCAAAATTGAATTATATCTTTCAGCAGTTTGTTTCTAAAGGTGTATGATCTATCTTTGGAAGTCGGTGTGTTCTTGTTTTTTTATGGATTTTATTTCATGATTGATAAAGAATATTTTGCAGAGTCAAGTGACAACATTTTTATGGCAAGTTGATCCAAATCTTTTGTTTTGGTTTTCTTTTGTTGTCAGAGTCTTTTTGTATGGTGCTCATCGAAGACTTCTAAGTTTGACTTTGGTCCCACCCTCATAGGGGTTTGTAAAGAGAGTTATGTCGTGTATCTCAAAATGAAGTTAATATAAAAAATCAGATTTCTAATTTCAATTTCACATGCGTATCTTAATGATATTGTTCATATTTTACTTTTATTCTCGTCTCTTTTCCTGTGCACACTTATGTATATCTTTGCTTTCTTTATTTTTCGTAGTTACATATAACATATAAAATTAGCCTTAGTCCCTAGTACATATTACTTGTGGATTAAGAGATTGTTTTGAATTAAAGGCTATAAACTTTGGGTAACATTCCCAACTATCGTGCCTTAGCCTAGCAAGATTTCAAAATGTTTGAGTAAGGTTCTTCCTACCTTTTCCTTGACATTTATTTGACGACCATACTGGGGAGATATTTCCATATTTCTCTGTATGATTGTATCACGATTGTATTTTATTTCTCTATTTTGTCTGATTACTCTTTGATTGATTTTTTCCATGTCAGTACTTGTTGCGAGACAACCTAATATTGGAAATGGTCTTGATGACCAAACGAGCATTACCTTGACTTTATTCAACACTAATTTAGAAACTGCTAGTACTCATGCTGAAGTTGAATGCTCTTGGGAAGTAATTGAAAGGGACATAAATATTCGTGAACGTTGGGAAGCTAGGCAAAGGCAGCCCAAAAATCAATAGTAACCTTTCCTCTTACCTGTTTAATATTTTATTTCATGTCCTTTAATTCTCGTATTTCTCGAAGAAGAAGAGGATTGTGCCCTAAAGTTAACCCTATTTCTGTAATAGGAAGGAGAAAAATCGTCTTATCGACACAACAAAGTGCTCTTAGGAGAACTCTATCTGATTCTTCCAGTTCATCTTCATCACCCATACCTTTCACCTTCAATATGACGTCTTCAGGTAATGGTAGTGGCACCAGAGTTTCACCCTCTTCACAACCTTCTGCTTCATCTATGATTGGTAGTATCTATAGTCATCAAGTCCCTATCCAATCCACTACCAATCCTGCTAAGGTCATTAAGAAATATGTACTTTTCTAATTTGAGGAAGATGCTACAACCACCCCCTGGCACGTGTCTTCTCCCTTGAATCTCACACCATCCACCCAACCATTACTGAAACTCAAATATCATTAACCTAGGTTCTCAGGAAATGGTATTGTTACCACAAATGAACACCTGATAGCATTTTCTAATGCTTATCATAACATAGGGGCTAACGATAACGATACTTGCATGTGTTTATTTGTCAATTCTCTTGAAGGGAAAGTTGCAACATATTTTTTTGATCTCCCACCCAAAATCCTTTCAACTTAGGAAGAATTGGTCTATTGGTTCAAGTCCACTTATGGATAACCCAAGATTCCAACTGATCAGTTAAGGAAATACAAAAATATTGCCTATAAAGATGGTGAAACCATTAAGTATTTTAACCTTCGTTTCACCAAGCTATATAATCAAATTCCCAAACTAATTTGTCCTCAAAATCAAGCTGTGTTCATGCATTATCATAATGATTTACCTTCTCCTTATCGCCATAGACTTGAATAAAAGGCTATTGACCATCTCGGTTCTGCCCTTCATACTTCCTTATAATATGAAGAGCAACTTGAAAGAATGGGTCTTCCTAAGGGAGACTTGGTCAAGCAAATAGACATGTCGACCATTCTACAGCTCATGCAAGATATGGATAATAGGATGATAGCCTATGAACGAAAAGGAATTTCATATTCCTCTTCCCTTGTCGCTTCTTCTTCTTCCCTGACACCTTTTAGAAATACTAATGAAAGCATTTTTCAGCCAAATGCCACAATGACTCGCACTTGGTGTAACTTCTGTGAAGAAAATCATGATGAGAACACTAGAAAAGTTAAAATAAATGCTAGAGATAAGAACTTTGGAAAAAGTCTCGATACCACGATCCTTGTTTTAGATTGGGTTGAACTAGAGGATGTTATGGTAGTCAATACTAGGAATAAATCTTACACTTCCAAGAGCAAATTTGATCTTCCCCATACTTCTTCTGCCCCAAGCTCATCTTCTCAAAGTGTTGATATACAAACTATCAGAACTTCAAGTAATCAAGGATTACCTTGTCCTCTTCCCTCTTCTAAGTACAATATCCTTAACCAATTGGCTAATCAAAGATGATGCTACCCTTTTGGACATGGTTTTCATCCCAGAACAATAGAAGCATCTTAAGGACTTTATGGAAGGTAAGGTTTCCACCATAGCCAATCTATTTGAAGAGTCAAAGGAAGAAGATTCAACTATAAATATGATAGGTGTAAATAACTTTAGGAACCCTGTAAAAAATCCCCCTTTCTATATCTCCGTAAAAATCATGGATAAAATAGCTCATTGTTGCCTAATTTATGGCGGGTTTGGTCCAAGTGTGATGTCTAAAATTATCATGGAATAGCTTGGCTTATCTTGTACCAACAAAAATTCTAGAAGCATGCTATCTTTTAATAATCTATAGCAATCAACTATAGGTGAAATCAAGGATGTGACCTTAGTTTTGTGTGCACATACTGAGATAAGGACAACTCTCAATATCCAAGTAATCGACATGCCAGTGAGTAACTACTCAATTATTTTGGGAAGGGACTGGCAAGCCTTAACTGGTGGATACCTTTCACTTGATGGTTTCACATTTATCCGTCCCTCCAAATAGAAAGAACATTACAGTTCTTAGTTAAGGAAGAATTTCACCTTATACAGAGAGTGTTCCCCAACCCAATGTAAATTATCTTGAAGAAGATTTAGCGATGTACTATATTTTTGTTGATGAAGGTGACACTATACTTGAACCAATTGATTTGATGATGGCATGTGGAACATGCATTTCAATGGCTCGTGTTCAAACAAAGGTAATGGAGCCAAAATCATTCTATATTCCCCTATAGGAAAAATTCATAATTTCTCTTGTAGGTTGGAATTTGCTTGTACAAACAATGTTGTTGAGATTGAGGCCTTGTTGTTGGGCATTGAAAATGCATATAACCTTGGTTGTGGTGACCTTACAATCTTTGGTGATTTTGAACTTGTTGTGAACCTTATATGGAATATTTTATGTACCAAATAATAAGTTACTTGAGCGTTATACCCATGTTGTTTGGATGTTGATTTCAAATATGTTATCATTTAATATCACTCATGTTAAAAGGGAACTTAATTCAATGGATGATAGATTAGTTGTTTTTGCAGCTTCCCCTACTTGACATCTTTTACCTCAAAGACTTGATTGTACGTTCCAATCTCTATACCGTCCTCACCTCCCCGACAACGTGGAATCATGGCAAGTTTTCCCTAGTGACGAAGGAATTTGCGCTTTCATTCAAAATGAACCTTTTAAGCCCAAAGAAATAACCTCTTTTGAGGATGAAAATTTTTCTAAAGGCTTGACTCCTCTCGAATGTTCATTTTCATCAAGTGATGTAGGCAACAAAGAAACACATAAGGAAGAGGAGTCGAAAAGGAAAGTTGGTGATACCATTTCCTTGAATATTGGGACATCTGAATCTCCAAAGATCATTAAATTAGGTGCCCAATGTTTTGATGAAGAGAAAGCAAAATTCACGGAATTACTCCGTGAGTTTCAAGATGTTTTTGCTAGGTCATACGAGGATATTCATGGTTTTGATCCTGCTCTTATACAACATGCCATTCCTATCAAGGAAGGGGAAAAACCAGTTAGGCAAAGGCAAAGGCAAAGACCTATTAATCTTGTGCTTGAAGCCACCATTAGGAAAGAATTGGAAAAATTATTGAAATCTCATATAATCTTTCCAGATAATTATTCTGAATGGGTTTCAAATCTGGTCCCTATTCGAAAAACTACTGGTCAGATCAGATTATGTGTCAATTTCCACACATTAAACATGGCAAGTGTCAAAGACCATCTTCCTCTTCCTAATATGGAATTTATTTTACAACAGGTTGCAGGGTCTCAAATGATGTCCTTACTTGACGGTTTTTCTAGATATAATCAAATCAAGGTAAAAAGGACTGATATATATATATATATATATATAACCACATTTACCACACGTTGGGGCATGTTTTCTCATGAACATATGCCATCTGGTTTATCTAATGTAGGTGCCACCTTTCAAAGAGCTATGAAGATAGATTTTAAAGATCTAATCGGTAAAATTATCCAAGTTTATCTTGATGATTTGACTATTTATTCTAAGACCCGCTTGGATCATTTCGGTCATCTTAGAAAATTTCTTAAAATTTCTTATGCGCTGCAGAAAATTTGGCCTTTTTTAAAATCCTTCCAAGTCTATTTTCGATGTCACGAAGGGTAAGCTTCTCGATCACATTGTTTCTGATTTAGGAATAAGTATAGATCCTGAGAGGATTATTGCCATTCTAAACCTCCCTACCCCCACCTCCAAGAAATAAGTTCAATATTTCATGGGAATTATTAACTTTGTTCGTAGATTTGTTCCTGATTTTGTTGTCATGGTTAAACCAATCCATAATATTTTGAAGCAAGATAGTTCTTTTTCTTGGACAAATGATGTCGAGAATGCTTTCCTTAGGATTAAGAAGGAGATCAGTTTTGCGTCATTTTTGAAACCGAATTTTGAGAAAGTTTTATCGTATATACCAATGCCACTAAGGAAACAATTTTTGTTATCCTCTTACAATGTGATGACCAAAATAATGAAAAACATGTAGATTACATGATTCAAAGTCTATCAAATGACAAGGTCAAATATTCTTATATTGAGAAACATATTTTCTATCTTGTTAAAGCTATAGAAAGATTTCGCCATTTTATTTTGGGCAAACATACGCAAGTAAAAGTCCCTTTACCTGATGTCAAGTTTCTACTTTCACAAACTTATCTTTTAGGAAAACTTGCACATTGCCTTGCCAAAATTCAGGAGCATGATTTGACAATTATGACTTCGAAGATAATCAAGGGATGAGACTTAGCCTTTCACTTAGCTCAACATCTTGAACCAAGTGAAGAACTTTACGATCAAGATAAACCTCTTTCAGCACTATTTTATATTGAAAAGCAAAATCTCCCTATATCTGAGCATCCTTGGTATAAGAACCTGGTGTATTATTTGCAGTATCAAAGGTGCCCAGATGAGTTGGATCCTCATCAAAGAAGGAAACTCCACCTTGAAGCTTCTAAGTATATCATTTTAAAAGACTCCTTGTTTAGAATGTTTGTTGATGGTTTGTTGCTACAATGTGTAAATGATGTAGAAGCACATAAATTATTACATGAAGTACATGGATCATCAACATTTGCCATCCATATTGGTGGCCCTTTTTATGCTAAAGCTACTACTTTTAAGATCATAAGAAATGGTTATTACTGACCTTTGATCTTCCGTGATTCTTATAAATTTGCAAGTTCTTGTGATAAATGATAAAAATTCGTTGGTAAAGAACGTCTTTCTACCATACCTTTATAGCCTATCCTTCCGGATTTCCCTTTTTCTAAGTGGGGTCTAGACTTTATTGGTCCATTCAATCCTTCTTCCTTTGCATGGCATATATTTATTTTGACATCCATTGATTACTTTATTAAGTGGATTGAGGTTGTCCCTCTTAGACATGCACAAGATGAACAAGTAATTTCTTTTCTAGAGTCTAATATCTTTTCTAAGTTTGGCCTTCCATTAGAAATCATTACTCACAATGGTCTAGCCTTCATTTATGCAAAATTGACCCAATTTCTGGTTAAACTAGGTTTCAAGCATTTCACTTCATCTGCTTATTATCCTCGGGGAAACGAACATGCAAAGTCTACTAATAAAAATCTGGTCAGAATTATAAAGGGGATTCTAGAAGACAAACCTCGTCAATGGCACGCACTTCTAACTTATGCTCTTTGGGAAGAATGTACTACCACCAAAGAAAGTACAGGCTTTACTCCCTTTCAGCCCGCATACAGCCAAGAGGTTATTCTACCTATTGAACTAGAGCTTTCTTCCTTACAGTTGATGCTAACCGTTGATGCTATAGACTGAAGAATTAAATTCTTTGGATGTTTCTCCAAGGATAAATACATTGTTAGCCCTAGAAGAACAAAGGAATTTTGCCTTGGAAAATTTAAAAAGGAGGCAGCAAACAATGAAGAAGTATTTTAACAAACCAACAAAGGTTGTTGAATATAAGATTGATAACAAAGTATTACTATGGGACTCAACCCATGCTAAGAGAGGGAGACATTCTAAATTCCAAAAGTTATGGCTAGGTCCATTTAAAATCGCTTTTATCATCGACACAAATTCATATCTTCTTAAAGACATGGATGAGTTATTGTTTTCCTACAGTACCAACAGTTTCCACTTGAAACATTATGTTGAACCAGCCTGATCACTGACTCTATTTTGTGTAAATATCACTGTTGTATTTGTTTTTTTCTTATGTTTTTTTGTCACTTTGGTTTATTTGAGTTTTATTTTTTGTTTTGCATGGTCATCAGAAATAAAGTCTAGAACTGTTTTGTCATAATGATGTCATTCTGTAAGTATTTTTTATCAATGAAAATAAGATAGACAAAGTTGTTACGATATATTCCTTTTGAGACACTTATGGAATGGCTTTTTTCTTTCAATATTGTTGTAGTATAGTTGGTTTTGTTTTCTTCCTCGTTTCTCCCATCCCTTTCTTCCCTCCATTATGAGATTTAAGAGAATATCATAACCATTCTCCTTGAAATTTCAAAAGGTGTTATTGGTTATGAAGCTTATTGATCGTTATGCATACAAGACCACTTCCCCTCATACATCCCACTTTCCATAAGTTATTCCTCGAAATCCAATTTCATCTTTTCCCTTAGACCATCATTTACCCCCTGTTGCATAGCTATTTTCAGGGTAGTTTCAATCACCTACTTCTACCTGTCTGCAGATCCAAGCATTCTCAGTTCTAAATCTATTGAGAACATATTTCCCTATGGAGTCGCCAATTTGTTGGCACCTAAAAAAGTGCAACATAAAGTTCATGCTTGCAAATGGGTTACAATGCATTATATATATATATATATAATACTAAATAGGTGGGGCCCCTTCATAAAAGCAATGATAGAAAGCGCTCCTCTTATTGTGCTCATAATTGCCTTACAAGAAATATTCTCAGTTTGAGAATAAGAGTGGAAATCCTAACCTATTTCCATGTGCAACTAATGGTTTTTAAGGGTGATAAGCAATTTGATTTCAAAATGGAGGAAATGGTTATTGTATTAAACATATTAGTTTGCTTTTGCTACACTTAGATTTTGATATATGGTTCAAATATAAGCCACATCCAACTCATGGTATATTTGCATACATGGGCAAATGATTATTATGTGAATATAATACTCCATGAGCAAAGTATATGGGACATGTTATTTCGGTGCTAAGTGTTAAATGGGCATTCATATGAGAGGCCGATTCGACTTTGAATTTGGAAATGGTGTGTTATGTTTTATACATATTGGATATATGATGGTGATATTCTATGTTTGGAACAAAGTTTTGATTGGAGTTAGAAGCACTCCATATTTGGTTGTGGTTGATGGAATTAAATTTGAAAATAGGGGAAGAAACATGCATTTACTGCATGTCGTTCTTACCCTACCTCGAAGCTACCACCTTCACTTCCTCCTTGCATTTGTTTTGTTACTTTGGTTAGCAGCGCCTCAATTGTGCTCGGCCTTTGGCAAAGAAATCGTTGTGTTGTTAGCCTTCTGGCATTCTTCTCACAGGTATGTTGGCTCTTATCTATCCATTCATGATGATTAGCTCTATTCCAGATAAAATTATTATGTTGGCTCTTAGAGTTTGCATGCAGAGTGTGTTTGTTTTCCGAAGTTTATAATGGATTTTTTGTGGGCATTTTGGTTCTGTAATTCATAGTTTGATTTGGGTTTCTTCCTGTTGGCATTTAAATGTTTCGAAGTCGCAATATTGTTCGGCATTTTATTCTATTTGATGTATAGGGTTGTATGTGTCTGGAGCAAAGGTGGTATTATTATGATATAGCGGTTGGCAAATAACTGTGGGTGAAGGTGATTCAGTTTCGCTCATTTTGTATGATTAGTTTTGAGGGTTTCATCTATAAAAAGAAATATACAGTCGAGTCTTGTGACTATTATGTAGCAACCTCACCCTGGAAGATGGGAATTCTTATTATTACTATGGATTGGATGTTATGGGTGGCCTGTGTGTTTTATCTTACTGTCATTTTGATGGAAAAGAGTCGAGTTTTGCTTTCCCCACAACCCATGTTTCAATCCCTACGCCTAAATGCCTGATCCAGGTCTAGTTTCCTCTTCCAATATATAGCGAATGAATAAAAGAAAAGCCAAATTTGAAATTTTGTTGAACTATTTGACCCAATAGTCAGAAAAATTGATATCACCCACAAAATCGTGGCTCGTTTGTTATTTATCTATGAGATGATTTGGTCGACTTTGAGTTTAGTAGGAATGTTATGGAAACGATGCCCACCAGAATCGCATGGGGTTTCGAACCTTGTTTGTTTGCAGTTGTTATTGGAGATTGTGATATAACAAAAAGACGATAGATTTATGTTTCTCTTACTCTCATGATGTTTTGACGCATTCTGTATGATTATAACCAAGTTAAATTGTTTTGTAAACTACATAACGTTATGATAGTTATTAAAAAAAAAAAAAAATGAAACTTGTAGGTTTGATTATCATATAAATTTTCCTTTGGTTTTTTATTGTGCAATTTGAAAAGATCGTTGCCAGGTTATGGATTCTGTGTGTTGAAGTCTAAAAGAGTGTTATGGCATAAACATAATTTGGTGGAAGTTTTGGGAAAAGAATGTGCATGGGAAACAATGGATATTTAAATGATTTTGTGGATATTGGCAATGTTGATTTTAAAGTTAATAAATGTTATTTCTTGTAACAGAACAATAATCGCTATTAGTCATGTTCATTGTCTCATTTTTCGCTCATTATACGCCCACCACCTTCCCAATAACATTTTATCCATCCCATGTTCTGCTATCTTGAATATCATTTTTAAAAGTAAAAAGATTAAAGAGGATCGGATAATCATTATGGGTTGGAAATTGTGACATGAAGATATCATTTTTGGAAGAAAAGGACTTTGTGTTTGCTTGAACAATATTCATTGGTGATTCTCATCCATGCTACCATTTTTCATTCATTATAAACTCCCTCATATTCCCGATGACCCTATCATTCCCTGTTCAATTGCAGCTAATTACTAATAGGATATGGTGAAGTTGTGTCAATGGATGGATTGGATATGCTTATGTTGTGAATTATAGAGCCAACATCTTGATTTTATTTAGGTAGAGTATTAGTGAATGGATCGATAAAAGTTTTCATATTCTAACTGGATTATTGCTTCAGGATGAGCTTCTTTAGCAAGGTCAACAATGGCATAGGTACAAACAGAGGTAGAGGAAACAATTGCAAAGAGGCCATAGAAGGCCACGATTCTCAATACATTTTGACGTTGATCTGCAAGAACTAAATCAACTTTTCCAAGCTATGTTTTTTAATCTAGTTGGCCAAGGAATTTTGCAACCTAGGCCTAAGAGGCCTCCTTTCCATCCACACCAAAATTTCTCTGGTATTCGTGTCCCCCCTCATGTTTCTATGCATCCAGAACCACTTGCCAATGATGGCTGGCAAGAGATCATCCATCAACTTGTTGCACATCATAATGGTTGGCCTACAATATCGTTGCCATTGCCCCTCCTCCATCGCCATTCAACTCAAATTCCCAAGCTGATCACATTGCATCACCAACCTAGTTTTCACATGCAAGCAAAATGTTAAAAACTACCATGCCCGAACCAGAGATTGATAAAGGGAAAAAGGTGGCCAATTCCCCCAACTCTTCTGAAAATTCCTCTGAATCAATGTCCTCTCATCTCCACCTCAAGGATAATTGCTTCCATGTCATCGGTGAAATCTGTCCTCAAGGTTCCAATCAGCCTAAGCTTGCTACAAAAGGCAAGACTACAGAAACATCAAAAGAGAGCAGTAGTGAAAAGAGGCAAACCGCCTCTCATAACAAATATGGTTTTTAATGTTGTTAATGCTAATTTATTTTGAGGACAATTTTTATTAGTACCACATAATGTTTGGACAACAAATACACATTTAGAGAGTTTTGTTTTGGACAACATGGATATGATTCTAATTTCGGATATAGTCATGTTTTATTTTGATATTAAAATATTTGACTATTAATATGAGGATGGGAGTTACAAGGTAGATATTTGAGTTAAAATATTGGGCAATTATATTTCATGTTTTGATGATTATTAAAGAAATGAAAATTGGAGTGACAAGCGGTCCCACCTATTTAGTTATTATTTAAATAGACCCTTATTTATACATTATTATTTATTTGTCTCAACTAATTAGTTAAGCTAATTAATCTTAAGAAAAGAAAGGTAGTTGAACTACCATAACTTATTGGGAAAGAATAAAAGCTCAATCAAAAGAAGAGACAAAGGGAGAGAAAACATAAGAAGAACTTATGATATAAGGTTTGCTCTATACTTGTGAGATAATTATTTTCTTCATTCATTATGAGTTTACTAGAAAGCTAAACCATCTTGATGACAACAAGGTATTATTGAAGGTAACATGATTCAAAATTGAATCATATATTTCAACAACTTGTTTCTAAAGGTGTATGATCTATCTTTGACAGTCTGTGTGTTCTTGTTTTTTTATGGATTAGATTTCATGATTGATAAAGAATATTTTGAAGAGTCGAGTGACAACATTTTTATGGCAAGCTGATCCAAATCTTTTGCTTCAATTTTCTTTTGTTGTTGGAGTCTTTTTGTATGATGCTCATCGGAGACTTCTAAGTTTGACTTTAGTCCCACCCTCGCAAGGGTTTGTAAAGAGAGTTATGCTTTGTATCTCAGAATTAAGCTAATATAAAAAATCAGATTTTTTATTTCAGTTTCACATGCGTATCTTAATGATATTGTTCAGATTTTACTTTTATTCTCGTCTCTTTTCCTGTACACGCTTATGTGTATCTTTGCTTTCTTTCTTTTGCATAGTTACATATAACATATAAAATCAGCCTTAGTCCCTAGTACATATTACCTGTGGATTAAGAGATTGTTTTGAATTAAAGGCTATAAACTCTGAGTAACATTCCCAACTATCTTGCCTTAGCCTAGCAAGATCTGAAAATGTTTGAGTAAGGTTCTTCCTACCTTTTCCTCAACAATGGGTACAAGGTCGTGGTCATCCTAGAGCAGTCAAAGACTCACGTTACAAAGTAACAATATTTTCATCCCGAGACATTTTGTGAGGATGTGCAGATGAAAGGGAAATAATTTTTTCAGTGGTAGGAGGATTTCTTTCTCCGAACATGAGGCTATCCCTTGTCTTTATTCTTCTTTGGTAAGCCATACATTTTTCTTTTGATATCTTATCTCCTCTCAATATTCTGAAAGCAGTGGTACTCTAAGTGAAGATGAAGATGAGCCATCATCTATATGTGGTAATCATATTCAAAGATGGGTTGATTAGGCTTGTGGTTAATCTTTCCAGCAGCATTTCCTCCCTCCCCCCCATATCCATGAGTTTCATTTCATGATTGATTATATGTTTATTTGTGCTCATAATTATTATATGCTTGACTTATCTTTGTTGTATTACCTAATTAGCACAGGGGGAGACACCTTGATGAGATGATTAGCTGGTTGCACTAGTTGTATGATTTCACCTCAAGGTGATGAAGAAATAATAAGGCCATCCTCCTCTCTTTCAGTAAAATTACATTGTGTGATATTTCCATTGCCCGTCTTGCTCTTGCTTATGCTCTGCTCATCCATTAGTTCAKGCATTGATTATATTTGTTGAGTTTGTATGTTGTTGTCACATCGTGTAGTTCTTTCTTCTATTCGATGTAAACTTAATTTTTAATTATTGTTTTTATAATGTTTTTGAATACGTGTGCCCATGTACTGGTGATAATATAGTTGGACACCTTACACTGACCAACTATTAAAAAATTAAATTAAAAAAAGGTTAATTAATAAATTAATATTAATAAAATGGATATATGAAATATCGTTACATTGTAATTGTAATTTAGGTAGTATTTGATCATATGTATCGGACCCAACTGGGTATTGGGTATTTTTTAAGGATTCAAATATTATACTTGAGTGGGCTTAATCGTTAGGAACATGTGTTTCCTCCTTGGAGGTCACAAGTTCAAATCCAGAGGGGGGTAGGGTATGTGTACCTCTGTATACTTTAGCAGTTGCATGGAGGGGGTCCCTTGTCCCACAAACAAGGGGGTCTCATGCACCAATTTTGTGTTTGGCTTGGTCGTGACCTTAAAAATAAATTATTATTATTATTATTATAGTATTCTATGTGACCATTTCAATTGAAAAATCATACATATATATATATATGTAGGCGAATATTTAATTAAAAAAATATATTCTACTATCAAAACTTGTAATTTTTTTATTAATATTATTAATTTAATCATATTTATGTAAAAAAAAAAAGGTGAATTTTTTACCGAATTTGCGGATATTTTTTCAAAAAATAGCCAATTAGCAAACTTTCGCCCCTAAAAAATACTACTTAAAAGAAAATAATATCATTGTTATAGATTAAGCAAAGACAATATGAGAAATTAACTTTCTTGTAAATATTATCTTGATTAAAATTGTTTTTATGTTCGACATGTGTTGTAGTCTGTATAGGTAGAATTAATCTCATCTTAGCACAAAGGGAGTTCAAGGGGTGACTAACCCTCCGGCTAGGTTGGTGTGTGGGGGCTAATGGTTTTCCCTCAAAAGAAAATTTTGGATTTGTTTTGGTCTATTTTGTGCTTTTTCATCTAATGCTTTTTTCAGTTTATTGTAAAGTAATTATGATTAAGGAATCAGGGTTGTAATATAATATGGTTTAACGATTAGGGTTCTTGATGTTGTAAAATACCTAAATATTAAATTGTGAACAATGAAGTTAATACAATGAGATAGAGAGGTATGACTCTATTTAGGATGGTTTTCTCAGTTAAGAGTTTATAGGGTAAATCTTTATGTAGTGTGTGTGAGAGAGAGACATTGTTATTCTTATGTTTTAGATTATGTTAATTTTGTTTTTCTTGCACTGGTTTATCAAAATCTTCATTTTAGTTTTGGAGTATGACTTAAAATTTCCTCTAATTGACTAAGAACTTATCTTCGTCAAACATAAGGACCTAGAGGCATCTAATATGAGTGGAAGTATTGTAACGTCCCCCAGCCCAAACAAGGAACATTATGGTGCAAAATACTCGTAAAATAAAAATTTTGCTATCTAATTTATTTCATGTAGCTTACAACTACGAATTACATACAAATTTAATTGTTGTCTACTACCATTAAACTGATGCATCTACAACATACTAAAATAGGCATGAATGTGGCTAATAACTCCATTACAACAACATATAAATTTGTTATCATACTCAGAATAAAACACAACAATTAAACATATAAATAACACCACAACAAGATAAAACACTTATCTTTTATATCAATTGTGCAACCAGCTACTTGTGACAGACGTTCCACCCAACCATAGACTGATTGTTCCAAATCTCAATAGCCACTCACCCCCATATTGAGGCTAGTAATCCATAAAAGAGGGTGGTCTCTCACTATCCACTTACAACTCATAAAACTCACAACCCACTGGTATTCTCCTACAACTATCCCGATTTTTCCACCCGCTCTCTTCCTCTCGACCTACCCAACCCAAGGAATGTACCCCTTCACTGATATCAATCCCTCGAGCATCCCATTTCATTTATGAGGGTCTCTCTAGCACAGGTAACCAAGAATCTCTCAGCTAATAACTCAATGGAACTTGCTGCTATGAAAAACTACTAGCAAACAATAACAAATACTCGTTGTTATAGTGCAACTCACACAAGGGTTCACTCTTCAGGACTGACAACCTGGCTCTTCAGTTTCCAGCTATAATTACACTCCAGTACACTCAAACTTGCTCTAGAATTCACCTTCCATGGTTTTTCTAGTTCGAAGCTCTCTTTCCTCTCTCTACTTGCTTCCCATGCAAAAAAACTTGACTGTGTAAAATTGTTGTCTAAACCCATACGGATTTCCTCTCCTTTGGTTGCCTTTCTTGACTCACACACTTCCTCAAGTGGATTGTACTCACCCCCATGCTTCCAATAACTATGGGATGTGACTTCTCACACCCACCCTCTTACATGCACTCAATGATTGGCTTTGGGAACACTCAATTAGAAAATAGAAGGTTTACACAATGCTAATAAAATTCATGAATGTGGGTTGAATAATAGACATGGGTAATTCCCCCTTGGATCCCTCTTAGACATTCTCCTAGACCCTCCCCTGTCTTGTATATTAATTCATCCCCCATCTCTATCCATGTCCCCTTAGCATTTAGCATCACATTTTATTATTAAAACTTAGAAATACAATTTGCATATACATCCTTGACCGTAGCCACAAATTATATCTACATTAAGCATTAATTAAATTGGGGGATTATAGTGGGAATGTTAAATGTATAGCCCCTTATGGACCACCAACGGGTTATTACATGGGGTGCGGTATTCCTAAAATACACTAAAGTACTTACACGCATTTGAGGGTAACAATCCTTAGTATTAGATGTTCCCACTACTAGTGAACCTGAGCTACAAAAGGTTTTTCCACCTTCGAAAAAATATGTGTGTGAATAAAATGGAATAACAAAATACAACATTAGTAAAAATCTTTTAAGAATCAAATGATTTAATTTCATGATTTCTCTATCTACTCAAATAATATTGTTATCCCCCATTTCTAGGGATAACTAAGAAGATGATGTCTCGAGGCCTGTCGGTTGCATACATGGAGTACTAAGAGGCAACCCAGCATGCAGAGCCCTTCATTCACCACACATCACCATATGATCAATGGAAACAACATTCACCACACCTGGCTTGGATCAAAGAGGACAACAAGTCTTGCTCGATGAGGAAACAAGTCTGAAATTGTGGTAAGTGTCATTCTAATAATTCAAGCATTGAACATGTTGCAAAGAATCTTTTCTTGATTTTGAAAACATTTGCTTGGAAATTATGATTTTTTCCCTATTTCACCTTGGTGAGTGTGATGGTTTCCTAGTAAGTCCACCCTTAGGGAAAGGGTTGCTACCAGGGGGTCTCCTTGAAGGTTCATTGTACCATTCCTTCTCATACTTGCCACTTTCCATCACTTCTTCATTTTCGTCTCCCAACATTTTAGGTTTTTGGGCTTATTGACCCAAGAAAGGCATGTACCTCATTTCATGGGAAGAAGGGGCCATTAGGCTCGGAGGTGCCCTAGCAAGAACAACATGTAATAAAGGCTCACCCTGGGATATCGAGAGCAATGAAACACTTCTCAAAAAATAAAAGTAAGGGACCCATTAAATAAATAACTAATTAATTGCTTAAACTTTCCAAGGTGGAGTGTTTGTGGGCTATGCATTTCCTTTTTAGTGCTCCTTATTGACTTCAACTTGGAAAGGCATGCAAACCAAGGTAGAACGTATGTGGGCTATGCATTTCATTTTTAGTGCCCCTTATTGTCTTCAACTTGGTGACACATGCAAAATAAATGGCTAATAAAGGGTTTCGAAAAAAATACGCCTTAAAAACAAAAAGAGAAAAGAGACGTGGCTATCTCTCAACAAAGGCACCCATAAATGAGACAATACGAGCTCTTGTATGTCATGAAACCCCATAACTAGAAGTCTAACCCCATCCACTTCACATTCAATACATGGCCTAGAGAGGTTCGTCCTTGGAAACTTCCCCTACTTGAGGAATTGGTTTACCTAATAGGGCACTATGACACCCCTCCAATATCTAAATTTGAAAAATTGTATAAGGTCTTTGAGCATTTGTTTATTTTGAAAAGGGGTGATTTGATGCACATGTTCGGGTGGTTATTTTATTAGATATGGCTTACTTGGCATGACATTGTGACTTGTGGACCCTTGGATGGCGTACTTGTTTGTCTTTGGAGGTCCTTAACAGGTGAAAGCTTGATAGGTTACCCAATATCTAAATTTGAAAAATTGTATAAGGTCTTTGAGCATTTGTTTATTTTGAAAAGGGGCGATTTGATGCACATGTTCGGGTGGTTATTTGATTAGATATGGCTTACTTGGCATGACATTGTGACTTGTGGACCCTTGGATGGCGCACTTGTTTGTCTTTGGAGGTCCTTGACAGGTGAAAGTTTGATCGTGAAGGCACAAGGTCACTTGGACCTTCATTTGGGGCATAAATCCCACAGGTTGGATGATGTTCCCCCTCTCTTTTGGACAACCTGGAAGAGGGATGTTGCCTATGGAGGAACTTGATTATCCCTTGGAGGTGACTTGCTAACCCGCTTAGCCCCAACGTTTGCCTTTGGAGGCTAGTTTCTACTCTTTTGCGGCATGAAACAAATTTTTTTCTTTACTAGGTTACCCATTAAGGAAACCTTTTTAATTTAGTCAAACTTGCTGTACTCCTGGACCTAGAACTGGATTTAGAATTGACTCCACTCCGACTAAATTTAGAATCATTCAAGACTGTTGCTGCAACAGAAGAGGGGTTCACTACTTTCGATTGAGCAAGAAGAGATGCTACCTCTACTTCTTCACTCTCTAGGGTCAACTGCTCCCAGGGAGTTTTATGTTAGAGGTTTTATATAAGTATATTTTACTTATCCTATGGTTGTTTTGTGTAATTATGGATTATTGTATGGTGGTGGTTGTTACAACCAATAGGTATTTTAGTGTTGTAGCACGTTGTTAGAATGACGGTTCGAGTTGTTCGAGTGGCTCGGGTTGTTTTTGCAATTTGTGTTATTCGGGCTTGGCCTTATGATGATCGAACAAATAGGGAAAAGACATATGGGTTTATACTTCCATTCGATGGATCTAGCATTTGTGATCTTGACTACTCATAGCCTGTTTCACATTCTATAGCTCCAAATCCATTTTGCCCTATAGATTGAATTTGTCGAGTTTAAGGGTAACGTCACACTTGGAGGGCTAGGGATTGGTGGTGTTGGATGATTTGATGATGACTTGGCACATTTGGATGGAGGAAGACCCATGCACTTGAAGATATGGCCTTTGGAGGCCCAATGTCTCCTTCAAGAAGCTCAATGGCTTGCTCATTATGCCAAAACATCACCCCTAAGGGGCATGACATCATTATTTAGAGTTTTCTTCTTTTTTAAAATTGAATTATAATTTGTAAAGGGGAAAATTAAGGAGCTTGGCCTCCCTAATTTGTGTTTTACCCTAAGTATGTTGACAAATTTGGTTTACAAGGTATTGTAAAAATAAATACCTTGTCACTTTCATTTTAGACATAACGCACTTGAGAATTACATATTGCTTGGTTGAAATTTTCGCCCTACTTGGGTAATTTGAACTTTCTTTCTCTTATACAATTTTGGATGCTAGTACTTGTCTCTTGGTGGAAAATGTGGTGCACTATCTTTTTTGTATGCTCGTTCTTGCTTTGTGGTTGAATATTCTTGGTAGAAGAGGGTTGATCTTGCTATCTCTTGAAACTGGTAAGGAATTTTTTTCATATTGTTGTTGTTTCTTCTTGTTTCATGGTTATTCTTGTCTAAACCCTTGCAGGAGTATAAATACATACACACTCCACTAAGATCTATCACATTCTTCTTGAATAAGCCACATTGCAAAGGTTGTTAGGAGGAGTAAAAAGGCTTACACCCTCCTAGATTTACCTTGCTAGTTTGGTTTGCCCTAGGGAATAAAAAAACTTACACCCTTACAGAGGTAACAAAACTAGCCATCATAAAAAGAGACCCCGTAACCCAATTGATAAGGCATTAATCTAATTTGCAATGGAGATCTAAAATCATACGTGAAAAATAGAGATTTTGCAATTGTCTAGGTTGGAAGTTGTTCTTCATGATATAAGCTTGTTTGAGCCTCTAAGGTGTCTTCTTTAGCCAAGTGTTTCTCTTTTTGTCATAAATTAAATTCTATAGCCATTAGGGTTGTTAAAAACTTACTCTTTCATAATATTTTATCAATCCTTCTACCGCTGAAAATTGCAAGTAATTGGTGCTAATTATTCTCCTTGTCAAGGACTTTTATTTGAGTATCTTTCTTGTGAATTTCAGTGGCTAGAACTTGCTGCTGTAGAAAAAGTTTGCTACAGCCACAAAGCTGCCCTAATTTATTGCTGATACCATCTTTTTGCAGCCCTCTTTAGCCATCAAAACTTGTGTTTAAATATTGGGATATTATCTACATGTTTAGGGATTGGTTACCCAATAATTATCTGATGTTTTGGATGGTAAATTTTGTAGCTAGTAACATCTTTATTTGCTGATCTATATATTTCCATACTTCTGCAATTTGGGACAACAAGTTTATCTTGTTGATTCTCATTTGATTTAAGGCTTGGTTTATGACCATTTGTCTTGTTCCGAGTAGGGCTAACATTGTTTTGCAGGTACAAAACACTTGACAACCTTCTCCTCCTTCACAAGACTCTTTTCCAAGCCATTCTTCATCTCCAACCTTGTCCTATAAGGGGTTTCACTAATCATCATCTCACTTTTCATCTCAATCCCCCTAGGGTCACCGATATTCTCCCCTTGTGGTGATTTCATCATCACTAAGCAAGGGGAGTGTCTATCTAAGGTGACCGTGGGTAGGTACTACCATAGTTGTCACACTTTCGTGGGTTGGGTTGGGATTTACCCAATCTATAGATTGTGTGATAACAAATACTATGTTGTTTAATTAATATCACAATGTCGTGTTAAATCAAATTTATGTAGTGTCTTTGAATAATGTGAAATACTGCAAATTCAAATGCCAATTCAAATACTAAAATACAACTACTGTAAATTTATCTTGAATCAAAGTCTACCAAGTGTCATGAAGGATCAAATATCTAGATCTATTAGGTGATAAGAGAAATTAAATATTTAGAAGTGAAATTTTATTTTTCAATTTTTTAAGATTTGCAAAAAAATATTTATACTTCTAAAGATTTGATCCCTCTTGATGCTTGATATACCTGGAGTTAAGATTTACAAAAGTTTGTACTTCTAAATTTAATCCCTCTAAATGCTTGATAGTTTCAGAGTTTAGATATATTTAGACTGATAATATTTATCAACCCATATGTTCAAGGGAAAGAGGAGGAGATTTTAGAGTTATAGAGGTTACTCTAAAACATCCTATGATAAGTGTAATTCTTTATTATTCTTTATTTTATTATTATTATTGTCTTTATTCACATACACATGTAAACAAATCCTACAAAAGAGTGAAGAGAACATTAAGCAAACAAGTATAATCGCTACATAAATTAATCAATCATGATGTTAGTATAAACAAGTCCTACAAAAGAGTAAAGAAAACATCAAGTAAACAAGTATAATCGCTACATAAATTAATCAATCATGATGTTAGTAGGGAGGGCACTATCTTTATAAATATTAACAAGGGAAAATCTATCATTGTTGAAGTTTACATTCTCCAACTCCCATTACATTTCCTCTAAACAAATATGGGAAAGAATTAATCCTCTTCCTCAATAAATTTGCTTTGTAAAAAAAAAAAAAAAAAATAATATATTTCTTAATGTTTTGTATTGAAATTTAATCATTCAACAATAATTGATAAGTTAAAGATAAATCTTATTACAAATCTACCATAAAATTGATGAAATAATCTACCATAAAATTGATGAAATACAAAGAAACAATGTTAACATTATAGTTTCTCTACTTTATCTTACCATACCATACCATTCATTTAAAAAAACATATATGAAAAATCTCAAACACCTTTGTTCAAGGAATGCAACCACATGTTCGTTTATCCATGACCTGGGTTGCTCTTAAGATTCTTCTCCCTTTGGGAGTGTGTGCTCTCTATAAGTGCACTCCTTTAAGAATGCTCTCTTGCTAGTTAACACAAACAACACTCAAATATTGACTCCTTTCATAACATTTTTTAGGTTTATTTATTATTATTATTATTATTTTTATTTTTTTTCATATTGCATGGAAACACTTTGATCTCTAGGTTTAACAATGATTTTAAATATCTTTCACTTTGATTAAGGAGAACTTTAATTATATAACTTTGTTTTCATATATTTTGATATATTTAAAATGATTTAAATCATTAAAATTTAGAAAAAATAAGTAAATTAGAAATAAAAGAAAAATAAATAAAAAATAGTAAACTACTTATTAACTAAAAGAAAAAACTCCATAAAATCATTCTTATCAAAAATAAATATATATATATATATATGGAAAAGTTTTGAAGGTAATAAAAAAATAACAATGTAATTTTTTTTTAATAGATTATAGAGTGTGACATCACCATTGTCCATCATGCACTTGCTTCTACCATGTTCAACCATTGGCTTGAGTAGTGATTATGTTTGCTAAGGAGATTGTATGATGTAGGTAATAAAAAAATAACAATGTCATTTTTTTTTTAATAGATTATAGAGTGTGACATCACCATTGTCCATCATGCACTTGCTTCTACCATGTTCAACCATTGGCTTACCATGTTCAACCATTGGCTTGAGTAGTGATTATGTTTGTTAAGGAGATTGTATGATGTTTTCAAAGAGTTTTTTTTCAAATGGCCCATCTCATCATAATTTTTCGATTTTTTTTATAAAATATTTTGTGACACTTGTTGATAATTATGTAGAGATGAGATTTTTACATGATAATGGCATTAATGGTGTTTTTTTACAATTTAGTTTAGTTGGAGGAAAATGTGTAGTAATATGTCTCAATAAAATATAAGTTAGTAAAATATAATAGTTTAAATAAACAAATTGTAAAAAAAAAAAAACTCTTAAGTTTAATTGATATGTTAATTTTGATAAAAAAAAAAAAGTATATGTAAAGAGAGAGGTATTTATGTTGTAAAGTTTGGTTGGTTAGTTTGAGTGGTTGAGTGTTGTAAATTACAAGTAGGAGGTTACATGGTCAAGTCTTCGGGCTAGCTATCTCTATATGTATTATTGGGCTTCACTCAATGTCCCCGCCAAGTTAAGTTGCCAAAACTGCAACCAACCAGTTTACCTCCTGTACCATCCTTGAAAAGAGAGGAAGTACTTGGAGGGTTTCTCGAGATGTGCATTCCATCGAAGAAAAAAAACATGTCATAAAAATAATTCCAAAACACAAAGATTTTAAGAATATCTGACAATCACATAAACAAAAATGAAATAAAAAAATAAAACATCATAAAATAACTTCACAAGTTGAATGTTTTGATTTCATGATTTATTTATATCCTTAAATAATACTAAGTTGTTTCTTTAATATCATAATGTATTGTTAAATCAAATCTATGTAGTGTCTTTGAATCTTATAAAATATTGCAAATTAAAATATCAATTCAACTGCTAAAATACAATGAGTGTAGGTTTATCTTAACTTTGAATCTATTGAGTGTCGAGAGGGATCAAATTTCTAAAAATGCAAAACTTTTTTTACAATCTAAAAAAGTTTTGCATTTCTAGGGATTTGATCCCTCTTGACGTTTGATAAATCTAAAGTTAAGATGGATCTTTTTTTCCAATAGAAAATTAGCTCAATTATATTAGTGAAAATATAATTTTTTACATCTTCTTGACCACACAGATGTTCATAGCAATACTAGTCCAGGACCATGCTCATAAACAATCACATACATCCCCTAAATAAACCAGAAAGACACCAAAGATGAAAACCAACACGTAGGCTGCAGAACGAGATACAAAACAGGGCTAAAAACCCCAACAAGCACCAGAAAGGAAGCTAAAACCAGAAGTCGCACGCCCCCAAAGGACCTCGAAGTGTTTACCCAACACCACACGCCCCCAAAGGACCTCAAAGTGTTAACCATAACACCACACGCCCCCAGTGTGGACCTTAAAGCTCTAGTCCAAAACCTTCTCTTGCCAAGGAGAAAGAGGTCAAGAGGGTCCAACAAAATAGAAGAGAATACCAAAAATCCACCACAATAAACACTCGAAGCCACCACCATTGCAAAACTCTGGTTCTAATCAGCACCGTGCACCCGGAATCAAGCTCGCGCACCTAGAATCAAGTTGTCGATCACAATGAAGACGACTCAGAAAGGAAGCGAGCCTCATGAGTATAGGCAAAACGATAGGCTCAGTGTAGCTTCCCCGAAAAATGGCCCTGAGTAGCTGCCTCGGTCCCGAAACGCCGCCTCATGGCAACCTCCGCCAACCATTGAAATATGTGTGCCCAAAACCGACACAATGATCCGCGGCTCGCCACACCGCAGAGTCGCAAGGAACGAATCCTCTATCGCCAACCGTTGAACCTCGAAATGCCCTTCTCCCGCTATGCCACCTAAGCCTCCCACCCTAGTAATGTCTCATGCCCATGCCCATGCCTACACCCGCCTTTCTCCATGGAGGCCAAGGATGCGGTTAGGATAGTCGTAGAGTCCGCAGAGCCAAAACTCTAGCTCGACTCTCAAAACTGCTCTCTCAGAAGCTGAAAACCCTTCCTAATTAAGATGGATCTACATAGATAACATTCATCAACTCATATAGCCAAGAGAACAAGCATGATAATTTATTATCATAGAAGTTATTGTAAAACACTCTATGATAACTGTATTCAACTATTATTATTCACATACCTATGCACACAAGTCACACAAGAGAAAGAGGAAAATGAAGAAAATAATGAGAAAACATGCATAATTACTCCACAATCAATCAATCGTTATATTAATAGGGAGATTAATGTCGTCGTGAATACTCCAAAGAAAAAATCTATCATTATCAATATTCACATTACCCAACCCACTACATTTCTCCTCCGAGTAAATGTGATAGTAGTTTTATTATAAGGAAGAGGATGGTAGGGAATAAGCGATCCTCTTCTTCGGTGATTTTCCCTCACGGGGTTTCATACCTTAGAGCATGTGTTTCTTGATGTTTTACATTGGTGCCCAATAAACATGGATAACTTTCAAGCATAAGGAAGGGTGAGAAGATTTCTCTGCCTTGCCACTGAAATGAGAAAGAACGTGTTATGGAAATATCAAGTGTCTTTGTTTGAGAATGCAACCACGTGTTCTTTTATCCATGATTTGTGTCACTCTTAGGGTTCTCCTCCCTATGTGCCTTTTATAGTTGTGCTCTTTTAACAATGCTCGTTATCTAGACAAGAGAGTGCATACTCAACAATGTCGTCCCCTTTCAAAGCATTCTTTGTCACATAAAGGAGAATTCTCTCATTTTACAAATTTAAAAAAATGTATTATATTTCAAGGGAAACACTTTAACATATCTTGGCCAAGAATTTCAAAAACAAATTATTATATTTATAGGGAAACACTTTAATATATCTTGGGCAAGAATTTCAATTTTTTTTTATTATATTTATAGGGAAACACTTTAATATATATTGGCCAAGAATTTTAGATATCTTGATTGTACAAATGAACACTTATAAAAGATTGGTTTCTAAGTTAATGTTTAGGGCTTCTTTACAGTTTACTTCAAAATCTTTTTAAAAAAGTTAGGTCATGCAACTAGGGCATTTGTTTTTTGGGTAAGGTTGGTCTTTTCATAGAGACACGGTTTAGTTCACGGAATTCAACATGATCACC
>SNQJ01S0072848.1:126757-137942 GCA_010110895.2 Picea sitchensis | reverse complement strand
GTCTAAGTATGCTTGTGACCTTCTTCATCGCTTTCACATGGACGATTGTAAACTAGCCCCTTCTCCCTTCCATTCTAGAGTCAAGCTTACTGCCACCTATACTTCTCCCAAAGTTGATGGCACCCTGTACCATCAGTTAGTTGGTAGCCTCTTATACTTGACTCATACCTATCCCAATCTTTCCTTTGTTGTTGGTATTGTTTCTTGGTATATGAAAACACCCCATGAAAGCCATTGGAAAACATCTAAAAGGATACTTCACTATGTTCGTGGTACAATTCAGTTTGGGATACATTATAGTTAAGGGGGGGCTCCTTTATTGGTTGGTTTCACTGATTTAGATTGGGTCGGTGACCCTGATGATCAGAAGTCTACTGCAGGTTATTTTTTCAGACTTGGTTCAATACCTGTCACTTGGGATTGTAAGAAACAACAAGCTATTGTACTTTCTTCAACAGAAGCAGAGTACCAAGCAATGGTAAATGTGAGTCGGGAAGCCTTGTGGCTTCGACAAATCCTTTCAGAGTTTGGATTCCAACAACAACATCCGACCAGCCTTTGGTGCGACAATCAGAGTGCAATCAAGCTCACCAAAGACCTAGTTCAACATCAGTGCAGAAAACACATCGAGCTACACATGCACTTCATCAGAAAGTTCATTCATGATTAAGTTATTAAAGTGCTCTTTTTCCCTACATAATATCAATTTGTAGACATTTTCACAAATTCTCTTACAGAAGTGAACGTTTTCCAAAATTTGATCTATGTTAGGAGTTCAGGAAGTTGTCATCAAGGGGGGATAGGCTCTAATTCCTCCTTCCTTATCCTATTGTGTCAATATTGTAAATCCTTCAATCCTATCCCAAGTTGTTCTTAAGGGGGGATGTTAGGATATTTAGACACTTAGGAGTTAGTTAAGATCTACTTGGTTTAATGTGTCGTTAGGTAAAAGTGTGTTTCTTTAGTATCCATTAGTATGAATTTGTAGTTAGGAAATCCAACAGTCATGATATGTTCCCGACATAGAGTGATTCGATGGTTCATATTCTCCTTGATCTTAATGGCCATTGATGTGTGGCTTAACACTCGATTGGTCTATGATCTATTTTTAAAGAGCATGGAAGGTCATTTTCTGATGATCGATTGTGAGAAACTCTCTTGTAAAATCTCTTTGTTATCTTTTTCTTTTGCATTAATAAACTACTCCAAGTGGCCGCATTGGTTGGGGCCATGGATGTTTCCCCGTAGGGGTTTTACCACGTCAAAACATCCATGTGTTGATCTTTGATATAGTTGTGTGAGTGGTTACTGAAGGTGTTCGTTCTCTATTGGAATACTTGTGTTGTCGAACATACACAAAAACTCACAAGGTGCTAAGAGAGGGATACTACTAGCCCACCCTCCTCAAGGATGCTCACACGTACTTAAGAAGTTGTGAAGCATGTCAAAAAGATGCAGGAGGGAACATAAACCTGCTTTTCATCTCCAACCTATAGCAGTGGAGGAACCCTTCGAACAGTGGGGCCCAAATATCATTCGTGAGATAATCCTCATTCATCCAAACAACACAGGTATATTCTGATCACAACTGATTATTGAACACGTTGGATTGAAGAAATCCATTTAGTCAAAGTGAATGAGGAAGTAGTGATAACTTTTCTTGAGCAACACATTATCACGATGTTTGGTATGCCTAACTCTTTAGTATTTGATAATGCTACTTACTTTTCATCTTTGAAATTATCTGAGTAAGCATTTGAAAAGGGGATTTTTTTAAGTATTCAACCATCTATTACCCCTAAGGAAATGGCCTGGAAAAATCCATAAACAAAAACATCATTCATATCCTAAAGAGAATCGTGGTTGATCACCAGAGAAATTAGCACAATGCATTACAAAATTCTCTCTAGGTGGATGGTGTCACCCAAAAATCGTCCATCAGAACATCACCTTATTTTCTTGTGTATGGAAAATAGATTGTGTTACCATCAAATATTTATATTCCTTCTCTCCAACTTACAAAACAGTCCCAAGGAAGAGAATAGATAGTCATCCAAAGTCATACAAATACCTTGTTGAACCTTGAATAACTACGTGACAAGACCAAAACCAAGTTTGAAGCTCACTAGCGAACAGTAAAATGTTGGTTTGATAAGAAATCTGCAGGTGAGAAAGAATTCCAAGTTGGGGAACTAGTCCTGAAATGGGATAAGCCACATGAAGATAAAGGGAAACATTTGAAATTTCGACAACTTTGTCTTGGTCATTACCTTATCAAAAAGAAGATTGGCCAAGGCACTTTTTTATTACAAAACCTTTAGGGAGAAATCGACTCTCTCCCTGTAAATGGCCAAGTCCCAAAACATTATATCAGTTAGCCATTAGGTCTATTGGTCACTTGTACATAAATAAAACTTGTTTCTAGTTTTTGATTTTTGATTTTGTTTATTTAGTTACTTTGAGTTTTCTTGATCTGTTTGATTACTAGTCTTACCTTGTCCTTCTTGTTGGATGCCCTTGTGATTTTGGGGTTCTCACAACCTGAAGAAGGTCACATGCTTAAACCTAGCACATTTGGTGCAGAGGGCCTAAACATCTATGTAATATGATGTCAATTCTACTTTTCTCCCCAAACATGCAAACCCTTTGTGCACTATCAAAAGTTAAGATACGATGGAAGAACGTAGCTTGTCAATATGAAGAGACACTAGGAAAATTAGGGAGAAAAGAGACTTCATTAAACAACATATTTTCCATGTCCCAAAAGCTAAACGAAATGGTTTGGATAAAATGTTTGTAGTAGGTTAGGAATCGTGACTCATGAAGTTTTCTCATTTATAATCAAGTTACCATATATCATGGTCATAGGTGTCATCCCTAGTGCCTTTAAAGGTTAACTGGACTCCCCCCATTCACCTGTATCTCTAAATAAATAAAAAATCAAATATTGTAAAAGGTAAAGGATTGGGGAAAGGATTTTCAGATCACATGGGACATGCAAGTATCTCCTCTAGGTCTATGGATGCTCGTTGGAAGCAGAGCAAGGCTTGTGACACCAAGGTGACTCTGTCGGGGCTATGGATGCTCGCTGGAAGCGAAGAAACACTAAAGAAATTCATTACACTTGTATTCTCAACATTTTTGATGTTTCATTTTTACTTTACTGTCTACATCTTCCCTTCATCCATTCACCATAAAGTTTGATATAATTTTGAAAGTAATCTGTTAAATTTGAACATGTCTCAACCCTTTTTGAATCACCTCGGTATTTTCAATATGCAATTCATGGGACCTATCTTTTATCTTATGATTTTGTGTTATGGAGTTTCCTTCCCAATAAAATCATGAATGGATGTCATTTTGCAGAGATCCAAGGCTTCACCCAGTGTATCGCCATTTTTTGTGAATGGCAGTACTACCCCTCCATTTCAACTTTCTATTTCGATACTTCCATAAAAATGGAGTCTCCTTATTTTTGAAAATAAGAAAAAAATCTCATAAGCCCCTTAGTCATTCAAAAGATTCTCCTGATAACTCATGATTCACTTGAAAAAAAATGAGAAAACTTTCAAAGTTGAAGTTTTAAAAATTTGATCCGCAAAGTTAATTTTAACTCCTCCAAACTACTCAGAGGAGTTACTTCAAACTCATTTGATCTGCTCAAAGGATTTCTTTCCAATCGCTCTGATAAAGAAAATACTATCGCAAGAGTTGAGAATAGTTCCCTCGAGCATATCAGGGGAGTTACTTATAACTCCTCTGATATCCTCGGAGGAGTTAGTCTTATCTCCTCCGAACAAACTTGACAAATGTTTTTTAAAATCCTTTGACCTAACCTACTGCATTAAATTTTATTTATTAACTTGGGCATATATAAAGTGAAACAAGGTTAAGACCATTATCGCTAGACACCAGAGAGAAAGAGAGCTGGGATAAAACATTGTTTGAACAAAATCGTGTTCCTTTACCCTACACGTGGAAACATTTAACTGAGCAAGTATGTCCTCCCTCTCTCTCCTTTTCTTAAAGATAGGGTTAAGATATTATTTTTTCCTTATTCTCTTGCGTGCCTTTAGCCCTAGATTGTTTCTCTTTCCTTCCTAGACTTTCTTCACTTTGTTGCTTCACTGATTCTAGGCTCTTTTCACTTGTTACCAACCTGACCCATTCATGGCTATGGATTGAGAAAATGAACGATTTGCATTCTATCCTTTCCCAAACTCTTCTCTCACTTTTAACTATTGCAACCCCCACTCCAATTTTGTCTAGGGCGTGAAGTCGTGACCTAAGAGGACCCTAAACACCCTTCTTGTTTCTTTAGGCTGGTCGAATTATTCATCACCATGCTCATGTTCGCAAAAAAAACTAAGTTCGGAAACCTGTTTAGTAACTCTCAGAGCATATCGGAGAAGTTACTACTAAATTCTTTGATATTCTCAGAGGAGTTAGTCTTTTATCCTTCAAACACCTTCGAAGAAATTGGAAGAAAATCCTTTGATTGTATCAGAGGAGTTGATATTAACTCATCTGATACGATCATAAGAGTTCTTTGTAAAACCTCTGAACACCCCAAGGCTAGTTGAGACTCTTATGAATGTTTCTCGGAGGAGTTAATATTAACTCCTCCGATCTGCTCGAAGGAGTTACTCTTTTTCCCTCTGATTTGCATTTAAATATTTTTTCTATTTTATTAGATTAACGCCCAAGTCTTTCACCCTCAGAGTCTCAATAGGAAATTGATTTCTATTTGACATATACTAGGAACAACATGTCTTGAATAGTTTTCATTAATTCTTATTATTTTTTTAAACATTCAAACTTTTTTTTTAAATAACATGCTCCAAATTTATCTTGTATGAATATTTATACATGTGACCATGAAAGAAAACAATAATGAATCTAGTAGGGGTTGAACCATCTGGAAGTTCCTAGTAGACAGATATACAAAAAGTGTTAGGACCACATATGATGATATGTCATGACTTATGGAAAAAAAAAGAGGCTTTGAAATGGGGGGAAGTCTATTACATGTTCAAGAAATCAAACTTCTCTACAGAAGCATAGGACCCACGTAAAGTCCGGGCATTTAAGAACATAAAAAAATCAGGAATTTTCAGGCTAGCTGCAAATCCAACAATATTCCATGTCTTGGATTTTGAATAATTCAAACGTAGATAGTAGGTATATATTTAATGTAAGGAAGGAGCCGATAGATTCATTCAGGCCTCCTGATTTAGCCAAGTGTTATCATCTTGAGGCCAGAAATAAAAGGATAGATGGTCAGATCCTTAGCGAGTTGGAGCTCACACCAAAGGATTTATTCCCCTCTTGGTATAAAGAAGATAAGCAGTTCAAATATCGGCCCAAGAGTCGATATCCCACAACCAATATAAGAAGACCCTACCAGTATATGGTATCCATGTTGTGCAGGTTGTATGGGGAACTGGACGCAACACACTTTTCTTTGTCATATTTTCCATTAATTTATTTCTATGTAGATCTAGGGGCCTCATTCAACTGGGCAGAGATATTGTTTGAGAATCTTAAAAATACAATTCCAGTTGTTACACAAGAAAAACCGGGTAGCTTCCTCGGATTCCATATGTCTTCATACCTTTTAGACATAATGTGCATCGCTCAAAAACACCCGAACATGGGATGGAGTTGGTTACCCGTTGATTCCTCTATCCATATTTACTGCAAAGTTCTTTGGGAGAAAAAATATCGAACATATGATCAAAGGATCTGTTAAAACTTCCTTGCCCCACTGCACAAGTTCATTTTTTGCACCTCCCCACCTTGTATGACCGACAAGGCCATAACAGTTATAAGGAGGATTGGGGATTAGTATCTAATGGAACATGGTACATATATCAGGATATATGGTGTAATGAAACCACCTCATATACTTCCTAGGTTTGTCCCATATTAGCTTGTGCTCTAGGAAGTAGCATATCAAACCATCATACATGGGGTCAAAGAAATGTTATATAGATTGAAGAAATACATTTGGCCTCCATTGCCTCTTTACATTGGGAACTACTTCTTTGAAAACACCAAACAAACATAGAAAAAAGTAGATGTCTTTCTCTCCTACCATTTTGGAGAGGAAATATTCAAGAGACACTACCCCAAGAACATTCTCAAAGAGAATCTTCATAGCATGAGACTCCCTTACGATTACACCACCGAGTTCTAGGAAGAAGAAGGAGTACATCAAAATTCCAAAACATATGATGAGGTTATTTTCAATAGGATAGGTCAACCAAGAGGTAGGATCACAGACAAAGAAGTTGTAAGAGAGGCGACCAAAAAATATGCAGAGAGAGATGAAGTTGAGACATCTTCCCCCATATATCTCTCAAGTCATTTGGGTTCTACAGAAGAATATGAAGAAGAACCAACTGATAAAAATAAGAGGGGAAAAGAGAAAGTTTTGAAGAAGAGAAATGATTCTAAAAATAAACAGAAGCTAGAAGCTAAAAAATCAAAGGCCAGTGAAGAAAATGAAGCAAGAGAAAAAGTGGAGGCAAAAGTGAAATCCACGACCAAAAAAGAAAAAGAGTTAGCTAAAGTAATGATAGTAGCGGCATAATTAGCAGAAAAAGAAGCAACAGATAAAGCTATTGAAGAATAAAGGAAGAAGAATGATGCAAATGATAGAGAGGGTGACACGCACCCGATGGAATTGGATGTCCCTGGAACATCAACTGCAGGAGCAGGAACAAAAACAACAAGTGGTGGTTTGGGTCTCGGGCATTGGGAGCCTTTTCGGTCGAATGAAATATTGTACATCTGTAGTTTCACGTATGATAGGTAAAATGGTCGGATCATACAAGAAAGGGTTAAAAATGTTCCAGCAACAGAAGGAGTTCCTTCATCAATAGTAACCCAGGTTCCCATTAGAGGAGATGTCAGGGAAGAGCCTATGGAAACAGCTAGGAAAGGATTTTCATTCATGGATGAAACTATGGATAATATACAAAGGTTGTGCTAACATATCGACGAAAACAAAATGAGGATCAAAGATCTAGAAGAGAAGCTCCATCAAGTTAAGATATATGAGAGAAGTCTTCTCAATTTTAAAGCTAGTGTAGAAAAAGTGAGAAATCAGCTAGAAGGTGCCATCATCGATATGTATGCCAACCTGCATCTATTCCAAAATGTGGCTGCAACAATTATTGAACAAAACAAACATACACAGATGCAATTGACGCAATACAACACTATCCAGGAAGGCATAGAATACATTGATACATGGATAGAAGAAAATACCCATGCGCCTCCAGAGTTATACAGACCCTCGAAATCAACAATGAAGATAGATTTGTATGTGTTATACCATTTCCAACATGTAGGGAAACGAGAAAACAAAGAAGTAACCAAAGCAATGGGGATTTTTCAATAACTCACAAATCTACTCAAGAGTTGATAAGGCATGTTCGGATCCCAAGGTTAGACGAACTTGGGAATAATTTAGTCATGGAAGAATTAGTGAATGTAGTTTGGGAAAGTATAAGTAGAAGGATACATATAGTTGAAACATCAACTATGGTCTCCACATATCTTATTGATCATCATTTACTACAGCCAACGAAGCTCCATACCATGATATAGGATTACATAAAAAGATTGGAGAAATATATGAGTGCCTTGGATGATAGAATTTCCATGATCGAAGAAATGTTGGAGAAACTATCTTACAGGAGGATTGAGTCACTATACAACCAATTGGAAGTCTGGACGACTTATCTTCAGAGAAAAATCTCATAGGAAAATGCCAAAATATTTTTTTCCCTTTCCTCGGTACCTCAATTTTTGGCCTTTTTTTTGCCACTTGTCATGAGAGAAGGGAATGTGAATAGTTTTGTAGCTCCCTCTTCAAGAAGAAGAAGAAAAGACAAATAGGAGTTACTATTTTTTGTATAAAAGAGACTAGAGACTCTTTGAAGAAGGACTTTGTTTGGATTTTCGAGCATTGTATAGACCCAAGAACTGTTTCAAGAACTTATACAGTGTTAATGAATATTGAGAAGCCCTTAGGGCCAGTATTTAATAGATGGAATTATGTGTATAAATTGACCGAAGCTTTGAACTACTTCAAGTGAAGATATTTGTTGTTTCTATGGACTGTAAGAATGCTTTGTTTGTTGTAAACTAATTCTTGTGCAATCTTATTATTTGTTTGGCATTTATTGGTATTTATTTGCATATTTCTATGCCTTGATTTTTTTGAGTTGTTACAGTATATATTTCCATAATGTGGACTAATCTGATTATATACTTATATATGTTATTTCTTCCAATATTTCTCTTTTTATATAGCTAATTGTATTAAAGTTGTTTTAAGTTTTGGTTGCATTATAACTCACCAGTTACGTTAGCTTTGCTCCTAGCTAGGATAGTTTAGCATAGATTAGTGATAGATTAGTTGTCTTTACATACATGGTATTCATCTACATCTTTGCATTGCACCCATCCCCGCATCGGTACATCGGACCGTAACCGGTAATGAAATCAAAAGTTATCAATAATGTAAGTCGGGCCAAATTCCGAATGGGACTCCTAATCCAAACAATGTGTAGTATAATTGGGATTGTATGCTGGGGAGGACCCCTTGTTGTTGTTGGGTGAATTTGGACCCCTCAGTGCAGTAATAAAGATATGGAAGTTTTATTCTATCATGTGTTTGTTATGAATGAGTAGCACCTATGCATGCATAGTTTTAATTCTTAGTCCTTATTAGAATATCATACATGAGTCACATGGATGTCATTTGTAGTATTGTTTGGTATGTTTGATCCTCCATTCTCGACACAAGACCTTATGGTCACAGGTATCCTCTATGCATCTCGGGTGAGACATTCCTCGGATTTGGTCGAGGACTGTTATGCCAGTGCTTAGGCGTTTATTTTGGACATGCTCTGAACGAACCCTGGGTCTCAAACCTCTTAATGTTTATAAGTTTAGTGCACGTGCAAGCATGTAATGAAACACAAAAACTGCACAACCCCCAAAAATGTTTCTGTTGCCAAGACCCGAAGTCTTGTTGAGATTGATGGAGGAAAAGAGAAATGTGGTGACATCTATCTAAGGATAAGATTCAAGACTATATAGAAGTGAACGAGGACATGTTTTCCCTATAAGAGATGAAAGGATTGTGGGTGAATGCGAAATAATGGAAAGGTAGATACCTTTACTCTGATATGCATAACTCTTTTTTGTGGAATTTCCATGTTCGTTGCATGAATGGTTAAAAAGGCAAGAAAAAGTTAATCCGACTATGTTAACATTGGAGTCAATAGTATGGGATCAATCCATTATTGATATTCTGAAGGAAATGGATAATAAGTGGATGTGGGATATTGATTTTTGGTTTTCTCGAGTGAAGGAAGGCTGCATTATTGAGTTTTCCATAGAATACAGTGATTATTTCCGTGAGGCTGAAAGAAAGTTTGAAGAAGGTCCAATAAAGTGGATGTTCTGAGAGATTCCCCTTTCGATCAAGATGTTGTTTTTAGAAAAAAGAATGATGTGCATGGAGCCTGATAGGATGGTTGAGTAAACCCCGTAGCATTGGGGGAGTTCTGGAAAAGGTGTGGGGAAAAGAACTAGAGCATCTATCCAGAAAGGAGGATATAAGAAGTTGTTGAGATGAGGTGAATAATGGAATGGACCCAGAAGAGAAGATTAGAAAAAGAGTTGAAATATATGCAAGAAGAGTTGAGACGAGAGAGAAATTTGAGCGGAAGAGTAGAGAAGAGTTAGTTGAGGGTGAAAAACAAGGTTTTGGTTCCATAATGAAGAGGAAGATCACACCAGAATGTGGTGTGGGAGAGGATGTTGTGCCAGAGTGGAGTACAAGGGGTGAAAATCTTGCAAAGAGGCTTGGAGTCGAAGATACCAATAGTGACAGTAGTATTAGTGAGGGCCTAGGTGATGAATCACTTACCCTTTGGTTGTTGTGGTATGCCAAAACCTTGAGAAGAGGTAGAGCACACATGTGTGGTGCGTGGGTGAAAATTTGTGGGGTGCCAATGGACTCAAAAGAGAAAGTGTCACACGATTACGCGCTAATAAGAAGAGAAGTTGTCACATAGTATGGTGGGGCGCCAATAAGATGGTATTTTGGCTCTCAGCGTAGTGACAATACATTGACCAGCCATGTGAGTGATGCATGGAGAAGTCGTGTGCTGAGTGGAGAAACCATTTTTTCACAAGGTGACAGTGCACATATTAGATCGAGAGATGAATCACGTAGTGTCATTACGTGGATCAGCCTGGAGGTAGGCACGCACATTGGTGGTGCACAATCATATCAAGAGGATAAGGCGCTGGATGTGGATGTTTCAGAAGTGAAGGTAGATGGAGGCTCTCCTAGTGGTGGGGGAGACAAAATGATAATTTTGAATAGTCTTGCGTGGTTGCAACTAGATATATATTTGGGTTCTCTCACAAGAAATTTTAGGAGAAGATGGTCTTACCCCCCTTTTATTCCACCCCCTTGCGCATTTTTAATTAAGAATAACACACAACAAATAGTGAATAAGTTGAATTTCAAGAAAGAGAAGAGGAGGAAAGAAGTGATGACACAAGTGAAGGAGAAGGTAGATTCAAAAATACTTTACCCCAAATGATAGTGGTGTGGAAGGATCCATACCATTGCAATCAGAAGAGTGGAACTAACTCTGGTTAAGAGGGAAATAATGAAAATATATCTGAATTCAAGAGGATCTGGATTTTGGGACTCAGTAGTAAGTAAGCCTTGGTACATAAATACCTCAACGAACAAATCCAAAACTACAAAAGAAGAAAAGAGAAACAATTCAATAGGATTAAAAGCAATCCAAAATGGACTTTCAGACCGAATCAAAGAAAATATGGGACACTGCAGGGTAAAATCATGAAGATGGGTAACACTTTTGCTTGTTTTATGACAAAAAAAAACTGTATTTTCACAAGTTCTTCAACTTCCGGCATACAAAAATATTTTTTTTATTTAGAATTTCACTTTACAGTAAAAACTAAACTTGTGAATAATTTTGTTATATTTCTAATGACTATTTTTCAATTTTTTTTTATCAAGATTAGATATGTCAATTTGACAATTGTTTAACGGTATGTTCCTTAAACATGAAAGGAATGATAATGAGATATTGTTTTCCACAACAATGTTTCTATTATT
>SNQJ01S0072848.1:103533-126511 GCA_010110895.2 Picea sitchensis | reverse complement strand
AATTTTCCATAATTTTCCGTTGTGTATTTTTAGAGATATGGATTTTTCATTTCACCGAATCATAATCTCACCTAAAAATATTATGCAGTGATTTTTTTATAAAATTAAATAAAATTAGATAAAAACAATGAAAATGAAAAAAATTATACCCAATGAAAGAAGATTCAATTTTTAAAATGTTGTTATCAATTCTCAAACTAAATTCTGAGTATTTGTAGGATTCTGCTACCTCCAAAGATGAAGTAAGATGGAGAGAATTTGCAGTTTCCTGCAAACAGTCTCATTTTCAAGTTTTCGGCCGAAATATTCTTTCGGTCGAAACCTAGTTTTTAACGGAATCGGTTAAAAATAAACGTTTCGTCTGAAAAGTATTTTGGCCGAAATATGCTTACCACGGGAAAATAATTCATCCAAAAAACATTGTACACAAATTTCGAGGGCACCGTTAAATTTAACGTGAAAATTTTCGATCGAAAAATATTTCCACCGAAAGAAACATTTGTTCGGCTGAAACATTGCCGCTAGAAATTTTGGAGACCCGATTGTCACGAAAGTGTTACCCAGATTCATGATTTTACCTTGCACCTCTTCTAAATTATTATGGCTCCATCTAGAGAGTTATTATTAGAGTAAAGTACAAAACATAGAAAAGAAAGACAATACCATCAAGGAATTGATGCAATCCCCAATCATCAATAAAGAATACAACTTAAATAAGGAATTGATGCAATCACCAGTCATCAAAGAAGAAGACAAATCAAACAAGGAAATGATGCAATCCCTAGTCATCAATGAAGAAGACAACTCCATCAAGGAATGGATGCATACCTTAGTAATCACTGAAGAAAAAATATTGTATCTTAAGACTTATGTTATAGTTTCAATAGAAGAGATTCGTATGGAACCAGGAAATGTTATGTATATTGAAGTTCCTATGTAGGCATTTGACAATCTCGAATACACAATTATGTGCACTCTAGAAGAGTTGGAGAAAGTTTAAAAGAAAAATATGTTTCTACTACAACAGTCAGATCAATCGAACAACCATGAATAGCAAGAACAAAAGATTAATCTAGAAGACAAAGAAGAAGAGATCAATAGATTAAGAACTGAAGTTGTTTATCTAACAAAAGAAATGAATGAGTTGAAGGAATATGACAAACTCAATAAATGCACACAAGAATTAGAAGAAACAAAAGAAATGGTCAACAGTCTAAAGAATCAACTTGAAGAAGCTAATGAAAGTGAAGAAACCCTGAAGAGCTAGTTGACTAAAAAGGAAGAATCATGCCACACATTGGAATTGGAAGTCATCAACCTCAAAAGGATCCAACTAGAAAACAAGGAAGAAATCAAAAGATTGAAGACTGAAGTTGTTGATCTAACTAAATAAATAGAAGGGTTAAATAAATATGACAAAACCAATAAATGAACATAAGTCTTGGATGAGACAGAAGAAATAGTCATCAGTCTAAAGACTCAACTTGAAGAAGCTAAGGAAATAGAAGAAGACTTGAAGATCTAGTTGACTAAAAAGGAAGAAACATGTCACATGTTGGAATTGGAATTTATCAAGCTCAAAACTAAGAATGAAAAGACAAAAGAAACTATCAAATTATGGAACAACTCATCCATCCTGGATAAGATTTGGAACAATCAAAGACCAACCGATGAAAAAAATGGTCTTGGGTACAATAAGAAAGAAGAAAGTGGCAAGTAGAACACCATTCAAAAACATGAGTGTTGGCACAGGGGTAGATCTAGGGTTCAACACTAAAACAATGCACCAACAAAACCCTAACTACTGGCCCTTTCGGCAACACCTGTGAAGCAGATGAAGTCACACTCGAGGTAGAGGAAGGGGTGGTTACGAGACTCAGGTGTTTGCAACCTTAGTTGGGACAAAAATCTATGATTATGATACTTAATATAGCACTTAGCACCGTCGGATCCTCAACATGCAACCAATATCTACTTCGCTGATAGAAAAGATATTCACAACATTCACATTGATCTAAGGTAGTTAAGTACTTATCACAAACAGATGGATCATATCTAGCATAAGAAAGCACTAAGCACATTCATAGAAGTCAAATCTAACATTCTTACACATCATTAGCACAAAGAATGAACAAATTTATCTATCTCTATCAAAGAACTTAGCAAGAGAGTCATAAACACATTAAGACAAGCAAAAATCATAACAACATAGTGTTTACGTGGTTCACCCCCACCCCGGGGCTACGTCGACCAACTCTTCTTCTTTCTTGTCTTCAGTCAATTGGTTACAAGCACAGAGCCTCAAAAGCCTTATTCTGCACAAGACAAAAGATCTGTGCAGCTCGCTAGATCCTTCTTCCTTGCATTCCAACACTAAGCCTTCCACGATCTTTCTACAACGACTTTCACTTAACTCTGCAAGTCTCACACAGTATGCAAAAAGCCTTACAATTCCTGATCACACAGATCCAACTCTTAGCACTTAGCCTTCTTGCATACTAACATCACATAGATGCCTTCATTCTCTTATTTCTTTTACATTGCCTATACATCTATTTATATATTACAAAATAGGCCTAAACATGGGTAAACCCATGGGCCTACATCCCAATATCGTTACATAATCCGAAAAACCCAAAAAGGGGTCGATATCCCGCGATCTCTGTTTCATCTTGCGCTCCTCCTTCGATAGGTTGTCGAAGTCCAACAATAGGTCAAACTTGACTAGATATCAAAAAAACCTGGTCAAGGGCCAACATGCCCCCAACACTCACCTATGACTCGTCCCAAGTCACTCTGATGTAGGAAGTTCTACTTCAAATGCTTCGAGATTGGCTCAAACTTCTTCGACTTGTTGTTGTGCTACGGGCTCTTTTTCAGCAAATTATTGAATGACTGCATCATTCACAGGTCCTTCCAGGCGTTGTTCTACTGTGGTGCTAACCTGCTCCAGTTGTGTTCCCTAGCCTTCCACCTCTGTAAACAACTGATAGGCCTTATCTTGTACTGGTTGGAGTTTCTGAGTTATCTCCATAACTCTGCTCTGGATATTATGGATTTGTTGTTGGGTGGTTCGTTGATCTTGAGATCTCTTCATTCTCTCCATAGTTGACAGAGAATTCAACTGTGCCTGTAGTGTTTCTGCGTGTTGATTCGCTTGCTAGAGCTGCGACTCCAGTGCCTGCAACTATGGGTTCTCAGTAAGTTTATCATATGTCTGGGAATTGCGATCAGTGAATTGCTTGCATTCTAAGGTAAGGGCCTTCAGTATGTCAATTGCGTTGTGGGAAGTGGCTTCTCACTGGTCTCTTACCTCTTGTGGAGTCTCTGGTATAGTGCATAGCTCTAAATCTGTTATGCGTTGTTGGAGCACTTATTCAAGTTGCACTACTTGCTTCATGACTTGATCCGCTACCTTTACTTCTATGACATTCACAGAGCGAAGTGATCTGTTGACCTTTTCCTTCACTTCGAGTTGCTCGGCGAGCAACTGTTCCTTGGCTTACTTCAGCTGTGCTTTTTCTTCATCGAACTTCGCTTGGAGAGCACTCTTTTCCTATTCGACAACTCAACGTTGTTCTACAAGTACTCCTTGTACTTGTACCAAAGCCTGGGTGGCTAGTGTTGTTTCCTCTTGTGCTCGTCGAAGATGAGCTTCAACTGTATGAGTTATTCAGTGGAGTTGAGCTGGCTCATCTCCCTCTTCTGGTTCTCCCAACGCAATGAATACTACGCGGTTGGATTGTAGGGCTTGATATACTCCTCGGAGTTCAGTCATGATTCAATCATACATATCCTCTTACTTTGCTTCTTGCTTCTCTGCTATCTCCAGTGAAGCATCATTCATGGTTGCTACGAGGAAGTCGAAGTCATCAGAGGTGAGGACGGTCTGCATATTCGTCATAGTGGCCTTTGATTTCTTCCGGGAGGAAGGTTTCGGAGGTGAACCTTTCCTCTTTTTCAGGGGATCAGCCTTGTCACCCTGTTGTTTCTTGAACTCTGTGTCATTCAACTCTGTATCATCACCTCCTTTCTCAGGTGAGATGGAAGCGGTCTTCACGGATGCACTCTCTAAATCATGGGCCTCTTCGGTCTTCTTTGTCTTACTCGACCCAGGTGTATCCTGTGCAGTTTATGGACTATCTATATCAAATATCTCTTTAGGGTTTGGTAGAATGAGGAGGATTGCCAAACAGTCCTTGGTGACCTCCTCCAAGTCCTCCTTTGTTATCTTGTAGTAGGACTGAAGTTTTTTCTTGTGCTCATCGGCTCATGCTGTGATATAAATGAAATGGCGGTCTGCGCTGAACTTCATCAAAGGCCTGAACCTGTGTAAAGTATTTAGATTTATGCGAGGCTCGGACTGTATGGCTAGATTCAACTAGTTGTAGTATGTTTGGAACACAACATTTGACTTCCATTGCTTATTCATGTCACCTGAGTACCACAATGTACTGAACTTTGCGGCCAATGGCTCAAATGGCTCGATCTCTAGGAAGGTGGCACCTTCCGACATCTCCCAGACGATGAAAGCGATCAGGATCAATAGCCAGCTAAAGTGGAATTCGTACCATTGATCTTTCACTTCTCTACAGTCAAGTTCTAATTGGTTCACCAGGTACTGTGCCCAATTCATTTGTAGGCCCTCTGTGCACTTCCCTGTGAGGTCGACTATAAAGCCAATCACTTGGGTGGGTCGATTCTTGCGTACTAACTTTCTTGCAATCATCTGGCAGGAGAGGTGCACTGCGCCACTCTGGATAGAAGCTACCTTGTAGCCTCGCATTCCACTCTCGACATATCCATAAGTGTCCTTGATCCTTTGAATGAGAGCGCGATCCATGGATTTTCCAGGATAGAAATCCCGTGGGTCAGGTCCTTGCATACTAAGCCTGGTGATCTGATTTATCAATGTTGGATCCACTGTTATGCGATGGTTTAACCATATATAACCTCCATGGTAACAAGACAACAAAAATTTGACACATGCATTCACCTCCTGGTGTTTTCCGAAGTGCAAAATCTTCATACCGTTCAATAGGGTGGATTGCGTGAGGTTATGGGTCCATCACTGAGGGACGATATTCAAATTCTTTCCATTTGTTTTGGTCAGGTACTTATGCGGGGTGAGCATTTTGTAGACCTTCTTGTCGTTGAGGTTGAAGTTGCTAAACTTCAACACTGCGATCTTATCTTGGTCTACGCAAACTGCGCATATCCCCTTCGGGAGGTACGTCATGACCAAGGCCTACTCAAAATCTCTAGGTACGTTGTCATGGTTTACAACACCTCTCAAAGGTGGTATATAGGTAGGTAATATGCTCGGAATCAACTTAGCATTTGCGAGTTCATCCCTGTTCTTAGTTCGCTTCTCATCTGATGGTCAAGATGGTCCGGCTCAAGGAGTGGATGGAGAAGCTGACAGTCCTCTCGTGGATGATGCTTATACCTGTAGACATCGACATGACTCTTTCAGTCATTAGGTCGATAAAAAATTCTTGAACAACTCTTTCTACAATGCTCAACTCGTCCAACATACATGCTCGGGGTTAACAATCTCAATTTCAGGGGGGTAGCTTAGACACAGTAACGAGAGAGAGCAGAAGCACGATGATCATGGTATAAACTCAACTTATTCTGTGGGCTCAAATTCTCAATTGGAAAAAGTGTTCTGGGTGTGTGGCGCGGTGGGATAAATAGGTAACTCGACAACAAGTCGCTTATAATGGGTATGAGGTCTTCATTAACTCAATTTTTTTTGTTATGTCATGGTCCAACAGTCTGATAACCATAATTTCATTTATTCCCATTCAAAGCATCGATTGAATGGTTATAATATCCCCAATGGCTATATTTCTTCACCATGGCGAAGTGCCATGTGTCGCTGTCTTGATATCCTGACGAAGCTCCAATTTTGCAAATTTTCCTTCTGTGAGGTTCCATCTGGAACCTTCTGTAAATTTTCAATATTAGCCCTCTTCTTACTTAGATTTCTAGCCTTCTTTCCACTGAGCTTTGTCTCGATATGCCTTTTTCTCTTCTAATTCTTATCTTCGTTTGACATAGTCACTATGCACTGTTGAGATTATTTCCTAGGATTCGAGGGTAATACTTTTTATTTATCTGGGATAAGTACTTCAGTTATCTGTTGGTCTTCTAGGGTTCTTTCAACTTCGACATCAGGGTCTTTGGTGTTAAATAACTTCGATTTGTTCTCATGTGAATTATTTTAACTCCTACTTATGTTGTTCTAACAATACTTCTTCTTCTTTCCTTCTAGATTGGTCTCTTTCAATCCAAGGGCTGGCTAGTAACATGGTAAATGGGGTGTTGCCTTAAATAAATTTAATAATCTCAAAATCTTCTTATGTCGAAGTTCCATTAACGTGCATAGGTACACGAGCGAGATTCCCACATAGTTTTACCAGTTTTCCTCTGAATAATCCTATTCCTCCTAATGAAGGAATCATAGCAGGCTTCCCTATATCTTCCCAAGTTCTCTCTATCATGATGTTCACCTGTGTTTCCTTATCCAGAACACAGTCAATGTCGAAGTGTCCTATTCTTTCTTCGATGCATTCTTTTTCTTTGAATTTCCCCGATAAGTTGATATGTCGGTGGTCATTCAAGGTTTCTTTCATCTGTAACAATACTTTCTCTGATTCTTTCTGGGATTCTGCCATTTCTAGATTTTCCTTAGGGTTTTCATTGTTCAGATTCATTCCCTCAAGCTTAGCAGTCATTCTAGGGAAATACAACACGTCATGGTCCATAGCTTTGAAACAAAGACAGCTAGGTATTCTTTTAGGGAATTCCTTAGCAAGATGTCCTGATCTTCTTCAACTATAACAGAGGGTTAATCCTCTCTTTATTTTAAATGATTCCCAACCTTTCTCGTACTTCGTGCTAGGATCATAGGAGCTAACCTGCAAAAAATTCTTTTTAGGATCCTGCATCCACTTGTTAGTCCAAACATTCTTTCTATGCATAGGTATGACATATATTTCACTATTCTTGTCAGATCTATTAATATCAAATGTTCCTTCATCTATCAATACCCTAGTTTTTTATCTAGGACATACTCTATTAAACATACCTAGATCCATACTCTAGAAATAAAAATTTCCACTTATCTTACTTCTATAGAGCAAAAATCTTCCAGATCTAAAAATTTTCACCATTCTTACCTTTATCATAGAACAGAGCTTGCAAATCTTACCTCTTTTAATAATAAATTATCACTTTTACCTTTCTTAGAGCATAAAGATTTCAGATCTTGCTTCTCTCCTTCATATCCGACTTCTTTTCTTCAGATCGGGTTTCTTTCTTTTAGCACAGAGATTTATAAATCAAGTAGAATACTGTGCACTAGAGAGACAAATCTATGCAAAGAGATTTCACAACTTTAGGACAAATATTTTCACAAAGATTCTTATTTCTTAGTTCCCAGCAATCACAGTTTCAGTCCCGGCAAAGGAACCATTTGTTGGCACAGGGGCAGACCCAAGGTTCAATGCTACAACAATGCACCAAAAAAAACCTAACTACCAACCCTTTCGGCAACACCTGCGATGCACATTAAGTCTCACCTGAGGTAGAGGCAAGGGTGGTTGTGAGACTTAGGTGTCTGCAACCTTAGCTGGGACACAAATCTGTGATTATGATACTTAATATAGCACTTAGCACTGTCGGATCCTTAATATGCAATCAATATCTACTTTGTTGATATAACAGAGCTTCACAGTATTCACACTGATCTAAGGTAGTTAAGTACTTAGAACAAACAAATGGATCAGATCTAGCAGAAGCAAGAACTAAGCACATTCATAGAAGTCAGATCTAACATTCTTACACATCATTAGCACAAATCATGAACAGATTTATCTATCTCTATAAAAGCACTTAACAAGAGAGTCATAAACACATTAAGACAAGCACAAAGCATAACAACACAGTGTTTACATGGTTCACTCCCACCATGGGGCTACGTCCACCAACTCTTCTTATTTCTTGTCTTCAGTCAATCGGTTACAAGCACAGAGCCTCAAAAGGCTTATTCTGCACAGGAAAGAAGATCTGCGCAGCTCGCTAGATCCTTCTTCCTTGCATTCCAGCACTAATCCTTCCACGATCTTGCTACAACGACTTTCACTTAACTCTACAAGTCTCACACAGTATGCACAAAGCCTTACAATTCCTGATCACACCGATCCAACTCTTATCACTTAGCCTTCTTGCATACTAACATCACATAGATGCCTTCATTCTCTTGTTTTTTTTACATTGCCTATACATCTATTTATATATTACAAAATAGGCCTAAACATGGGTAAACCCATGGGCTAACATCCCAATCCCCTTACATAATCCCAAAAACCCAAAAAGGACCCAAAAAGGGGGCGAGATCCCACGATCTTTGCTTCATCTTGCGCTCCTCCTTTGACAGGATGTTGAAGTCCAAAAATAGGTCAAACTTGACCACATATCAACAAAAACTGGTTAAGGGCCAACAAGGAGAAAGGATTATCCTCCTCAAAAGGAAAAAGTGCAATCACAAATTAAATACAAACCATGAAATTTTTTAGAGGAAGCTATAAAAGTAAAAAACAAGAAACATATCAAAAGGAATTCTTTTGATGTCACAATAGACTCGTGTATGGAAACACCTTCAATGGTTATTTCCTTTCTTGTAAAACATTTGGTCCCAAAGCATTGGAATACAAGATTCCTGAAAAGAAAAATTCAGGAAGGTCTAATAACTTAATGAGATGTTGGAGATGCAATTATGTTGGGAACACAACAATATTTTTTCATACCATGAGATGCTACAACTATTATAAGTTTGGGCACAAATCCCAAGACTGCAGGAAATCCAGAATACAACCCATGAAAAATAATCCATACAAGTCAGGAAGGAAATCTAGTGAACTTTGGAAGAAAAGAAAAGAGGATAAATATCAAAGGACAAATGTAGAAAATAAAATTTCATCAAAGTGCCTTATGGAAAGATACAAAGAAGAAAATAGGAAGCAGAAAGCAAGAAATATGATGAAGATGTATCACCTAAAAATGAAGAAATTGATACCAATAAACTAATGGATGAGACTCCTAATAAGGAATATGAATTTCAGAGCTTTTCATATGAAGAGGAACAAGCTCAAGGAATAAGAATTTCTAAAGAAGAAGATGAAGAATATTATGGTGCACAAAAAAGTGGTGATAATGATGAAGTGTCAAAAGAAAATTAGTCTGTAAAATAATGTGATGAATAAAACAAATAATATCTAGAGAAGAAAGAAACAAAAGGAGTTCAAAATATATAAAGATAGAGTATGAACAAAGAAAAGTTATTAATGATATGGAATAATAGTAAAGATCTCTTGGAATCAAAGAACTAAAGATTATCAAGAAGAAGAATATGAAGAAATAGATCAAGAATATCAGTAAGCTACACACCTTTGTCCATTATGACAAAGGAGAAGACAATAAAACCCTATTTGAACAAAAAAATCCCAAGAGATTAAGATAACAACAGACACATTCAAAGGGGGAGAAAAGTAGTAAAAGTGATATTTCCTTTTTCATTGATGTCAAAAGAGGAGAGATAAACAATAGAAACAAAGTCCAAAATAAATGGGACAAACACAGGGGGAGCATCACCTCAGAGGGAGAGTCACCTCAGGGGGAGAATCATCTCAGGGGGAGAAGAGAAATATTCCCTTCGTCATGGTCTTCAAATGGGGAGAGATAAAGAGTAAAACAAAGTCAGCTCAAAGGACTCAAAATATAGAATACATTTCATAAGGGAAGTAAGATTTCTTTACTAAGGTTGCCATCAATAACAAAGGGGGAGATTGTTGGCAATTTGGTTGTCATTGANTTGCGAAGCATTGTCAATATTGGACATATTGTTATGAAGGTGACTTGAATGTCAAACATTGTCAATATTGGACATAATTGTATGAAGGTTGGACATAATGTTATGAAGGTGACTTGAATGTCAAGAATTTTCAATATTGGACATAATGTTATGAAGGTGACTTGAATATAAATAGAAAGTTAATATTGAATAATATATTTTATGAGCTTGAGACATTCATCCTATATTTTATAAGGTTGATATTGTGTCATTAACATCCATGCACAAAATAAGAAACTGTGAATAAACTGTTGTTACACATCAAAATTCCTCACTTTGATAATGTTACATTCTCAATGTCAAAAGTGGCGTAAGTGTCACACTATTGTTGCAAGTGTCACATTATCGTGACGTAAGTGTCACATCGTGAACGTCACCATGAAAACACTTGACACAACCCCTAAAACATGTTAGAAGAAGAAGCCCCGTCATTTGATAGTCGAAACAAAGTGTTTTTATATGAGAATTGGTCATCTTGGAAAATTTTGGAAGATCAACGCTCCCCTGCTCATATACAGGGAGTGCTAACGCTCTTTTTCTATCTAGCAAGGACCCTTATAGTGCTTTGTTTCCCATTGTAAGAGAGCGTCGAATTGGTTGAGAAAATATTGGAAGAAATCCCCTTTTCTCTAAAGAAAGATATGGATGGATCGAGTTGGTTTGGCTAGAATATAAACCTCAAGCTCCATCTAAGGGAGATATCACAAATGATGGAGTCATATCATCAAATAATCCCAAATATAACCAAGGTGGTTGAGCCTCTCAAATCCTATAAATTGAGGCATTCTCATGATGAACGAAGGAGGAAAATAATCAAAAAAACATTTTTTTTCTAATCGTAGATCTTTCGAGCAAGGGTTGGATGAGGAGGGCTTGGAGAGGTTGTTGCAACATCATCTAAAGATTGTAAGTGTCTCTTTAAAGTTCTCATCAATATACTTGACCTATTTCCTTCTAGTATAGTTTACATGTACTTGTCTATGCTTGTTTTAATATTCATAGATAGATTAGTTTTGTCTAATCCATTAGAGTAGGAAATAATCATTTGTCTTTTGGTTGTCCATTGAAGAAACTATTCAAAAATCACGAATTGGAGCAGCTTGGACAAACTTAGAAAGTGAGGTACATCATACTATCCCTCTTACTCTATTTTTTTATGGATAAAGTTAATCTATAGGAATGGTAGTGTCCAATGGTATTTTTTTGTCTTGGTAGAGGGGTCTGTACTCCAAGGGAAAATTCATCTGTCCGCAAGGGAATTATTCTGTAATAGAAATTGGAAACTCCACTGGGGAGTGAACTTTCAGTTTTTTGTTCTTTCCTTGGTTTTTTATATGGCTCTTTCTTATATTTAGATCCTGTTTGTTGATTTAATCTATCCTTACATCTTTTCATCTTTGCTAAATTGTCTCACAAAGTATCTGATTGAATTTCTTTGAGTTTTTGAGTTTCCTGCATTTTTCTAAATTTTTTCTCAGGACTAGATCCCTCTTCAGTTTAAGTTAGAGAATTGATAGCCTAATAAACACTCCCCCAGAGTGTATTAGATAGCATTGTAGTGCTCTGGTGCCTTGATTACCAGAGCGCTGATTTTTCTTGCATTGTAGCGCTTTGGTGCCTTGATTACCAGAGTGTTGATTTCTCTTTCTTGCTCGGCATAATACTTTGATCTTTTTATTTGAATCAGATATTGTTCTGTCAGATCTTGTCCTTTGTTTGAATCAAACCCGTTACTTTTCATTCTGTTATTCTTGATTGAGTTTGTGTTTTCTTTCCTTACTGCAAAATCAATTTTTTTCTCTCAAACTTGGTTTCTTTTGCTGCTCTTTTTTATTATCTTATTGATTAGAAGTTTTCTTAGGGAAATTCATTGATATTAGCATTGTTTTCTTTGTCTTTGATCCCTTACTCAATTCTGAAAGACCGTTCAATGTGTTTTTTTTTTCTTTTTGGTGTTTTTATTTGAGTGGATAGTTTGTTCTTCTTTTAGTCTCTTATTAAATGTTGAGAGTGTCTTTGTTTGTGTAATTTTGCATCTTCTTTCAAAAAAAAATCATAGTAGTGAAGTCATTTTTCATTATTTGTGAAAGCATGAAGCATTAGACGAACATCTTAATTTTCATGTGCAATCAAACAAATAAATTATGGTATACATTGGTTTTGAATATTGGAAAGGTTTTCTTTATAAATTGGAAATTGTTTTAATTCTTGTTGAGAATGAAATGGTATAAAATTTTGCATTCTTGAGTGTTTTGTTAGTGAAAAAATAAAACAAACTCTTCTCCTTCCCGTAGCTATAAGTGCATTGAAAATAAAGTTTGCATATCATTATTTTCATCTTTTTGGAGTCGAGTATCAAACATCATTGGTTTCGCTATCATTCACCTTTATGTAACGAACAACCATGAAAATGAATGCCAATTAAAATCAAATTAGAAAATTTTATTTTTAAGATCTTTACACCAACACTAGAAAAGGACTAGAGATTTGGAATAGGTTGTGAGAATAACTCTCCAAAGCATTCAAGACAAACTCAGAATATTTCGATGGGGAGAGTAAATCCAACCTTCGTATAAGCATAGTTAGGATCCCCCTCTCACACAGGGGTTAAACACAAGGTCACATTCGGGAGAGCAATGAAGATTATCCCTCCAAGGCTCAACCGATCGGAGTAGTACAATCATATATTGGGGGTTCTTCTTGAGGATCAATTGTTTTCATTTGGTCTCAGAGCTTCGTGAATTATGAATATGTTTGGGGTCCTCTGGAGTTTACCGGTCGACTTGTCCTCAATTCTCTTGAAAACTTTTAGACTTGATATCTTGCCCATACGTTCGGATTCAACTATCGACTGTACCCGACCATAGGCTGACTAGGAGTTGGTATCCTTAGCAGCCACAATATTTAGGGTCCTTACCTGAGGTGATGGTGAAGGGAAGTCTTTGTTGTACCTGGAACAGATGTTGTTCAAACTCACTCAGGTTCCTTGGAGGGTAACCCACGAGTAAAACCGTGAGGAAGCTTGCACCAAGGCATAAGTCTATTAAGAAGGCTGCCAACATAACTGATCCACCTGCTCATACCCTATCCCCTTCTCAATTTAATCATGTGACGTTGGATTTCATCACCAACTAGTACGTTCATCGAGATAAGGCATTTTTTTCTTGTTGGTTTTCTAGATTTTTTAGCGAGTGTTGTTTGTTTACTTTAGTTGTCCTTAAAAATTGAGATTGTGGATGATAAAGGTCTTTGTAGATCATGTAGGATGCAATGGTTTCCTCCAGAAGGATAAAAACACTTACCTCCTATCTCACCTGAAGACACTTACCGTGAAGAGATTGAGAACCATTCGAACGCTGGGAATGTTGCTACTCCTTTACTAGAAAATCCTGAGAGAGCCTTAGTTATGGCTGAGGAAAGTTCCAATTTTCCTGTAAACCCCGCTTTGCAAGTTCCTCTTGATCCACTCCTTGTATGATTGGACTCCTCAGGTAATGTTATAGTATATGATTACTCTCTCTTTCCATCAATACCATATAATCAATTAGATATGGAACCAATACAACCGAATTTTAACGAAGAATACACTACCCCTGTCCATTCTACTGAAATGGTAGATCCACAACGAAATATTGTTCGTTCTATATGGATAACTCCATCAAGATGGGACCTTTATGAAAAAATTAATTTTAGCCGACCACCCTTTGACCCTCTGCATGCCTCTACCACCTCTGGTGCAAAGGCATGACCATCAGTTCAGCCCATCGACCGTCCCGTCGAACCAACAGTCAATATTTCTACCACTTCAGGACAATTTCAAATTGAAACAAGAGTCGTGATACCTATTCATATGAAAAGTACCTTGATAGTTACACCTCCCATCCCTCTTCAAGATACAACTTCATATACTCCACATAATCATGTTGGGAAATATTCACATCACATAATGCAAAACCCTGCCACACAACTAAATCCAACTGGGGGACAAATCCCTACTGGCAGGAAACCATTCTCCAATGCACACATATCAACTGGGGGGAAACCCCCTCTTTCCAGTCACATCTCAATTTCTACCCAACCAATGGTAGGGGGACAATCTCAACCTTCATTCACCGGAAACCCCCCATGGTCCTAGTGACCACCCCAGGGAGGTTAGTTCCATCAAACACATCAGGGAGGGTCATTGTACCGCAACCCATAAGGAGGACTACCAAATCCCAATCCTTCTAGACTACATTCTAGACAACCCTTCCTGGGAGTCCTGAATCCCACTTGGGGTCCTCAATGTCAACCATATTTTCCTCCCCAAGGGCCAAATCCTTACCCTCCTCAGGGCCAACCTAGTTACCCTCCTCAAGGGCACATTAGTTACCCTCCCGCAAGCTAATCAAGTGAACTATCCTCCCCCGGGTTACACTGGTTATCCTCCCTAGGGCCAAATGGGTTTCCCTTCTCCTTTTATGCACATCCCTCAACAAATAAATACCACCTTTGTTGGTCAACAAAAACAACATATGGGAGGGCCTCCTAGCTACAATTATCCACCTTAACGAGTTACAACCCTACTGGTGTTCCTATGCCACACCAGTATCATCCACAAGTCAATAGTCAACTACCATTCTTAGCCACTCTAGATCTACCAAATATGTCGATATTAACCAACGATCCCATATTACACTCCCCTTTTTGGCCAGTCATTCCTACCAAATTACCTTCCGACATTCCAAAATTTGATGGTAAACCTAGTGAAGACCCTAATAACCACATTATGACCTTTCATATATGGTTCTCATCAAATTCGCTAATGGATGATTCTATCCGGTTAGTAATTTTCTAGCTGATCTAGGGGATCAAATTGTGCTCAAAAATCAAAGTTCTCAGAATCGCTTCAAATCGAACATGTGCGTAGGCCTCCTCATTACGAACCCAACGCAACTTGAGAAGACTCAAACATGAAATGTATGAGAAATATATCACGTTCTGTTCATTTTTCCAAACATACAAAATTTTGTTGACTGTGCAGTCCATACAATCCGTACAGTGACGTGGCAGAGTGTTGAGTTGGCATGCTGACAGGGTAGGAACATTGTCAGACATGTGGGAGAATAAAGTTGTGACATGTTTCATATTTTGGGGTAAATGATATGGTTCTACATGGCCCAGTAGTGGGTTTCCATGTGGCACCCTCCAGTTTGTTGGCAGTTGGAAAATTTTGTATGACTCCATAAGAGTCAAAATCGTGACCTCCAGGTAGGGGGCGAGTGACTTGGCAGGGCCAGGCTACCATCCCACCCAATGTGTTCCTTTTTATGTATAATTTAAATGTATTATTTGAATTGCATTCAAAGTTTGGTTTGTGGAGAAAAGGGTTGGGGCCTAGCCCCAGCCCCGACGCATAAACTATTCCATATAATTGTTCCATATGTCCACACATTAACACTTGGCGTGCACAGATACTCTAGCATAGCCCCCGATTTATATAGCCCCCAACACATCCACATATTCCCGTTTCATATAACCTCCTGCTATATGTTTGGCACGCGATATTTTTGGTACGCGGAGTTTGTTTTGAACAAAGGTTAAGCCCCAGTCACATGCAAATTACAACATGACCAAATACCTTCACAGAGGGATCTAGCTGATGGGAGCTCCAAAATGGTAGATCATTGGCCACATGGGGCCATACGACCAAGTTATCTGTCAGAGTTTGGGGGCTAGCGCACTAACGGTCCAACATTTTCGCTTGATTTGCGGAACTGTTGTGTGTACTGGGTTTTGGAGCGGAAAACACAAAGAGGTCGAGTTAGTCTATTAGTGGGTTCGTTTTGGCGAGAAAGTACAACAAGCTTAAAGGGGAAAAATTCCAGGAGGTGTAAATTCTTCATTTTTTGGGCCCAAAAAGCCCAGCTAGGGGGTTTTGAACGTTCTAAAGCCATTGAAGCCATCTATTTTGTATTATGAGCACTGTAAGAGAAATTTTTAAGAATAATGAAAATGATCCAAGGGAAGTTGGACCAGGAGATGTATCCCAAGAGGGGTGAACTCCTTTATCATTTGTTTTGTTATGTGTTCATTATTGATGGTTTGTATCTGTCTCATATGTTGCTCATGCTTAAGTAAAACTCATTGATTTTATGTGTTAGTAACTTGATCCAATTACCCAAACACATACCATTTATACACTTGCAATTTAAAGAGACAAGAATTCTTCATTTTAAAGATCTATTGGAAACAATTTCATTCCATTTTCAGATCAGTTGTTATCAGAGCTTTTGTTTTTGAAGGCCTGATTGTTTGCAAGTGTTTTAGTTTTTCTGATGCTTACAAGGTTGAAGCTCATAAGAGGAGAAGGTCAACTTGTAGAGACAAGTTCTCAATTGTCAAGAAGGAGAAATATCAAATCACCTCAAGATTCAAGAAGATATTCACCAAGTATGGCTCATGAGGAGAGTCATGGAACCCTTTCTTCAGAAGAGGAAACTTTCAGGAAATATTTCTTTGATATGGTTGAAATGGTGAAAGTGTTATTTGATGAAATGAATGCAAGATTGCAGGGTGAAAACTCCAACACTCCAAAAGGAAATGGAGGGAGTGGTGATTCTCCACCTCCTTCACCTCCATCTTCCACATCTTCCACCATTTCACAACCACCTCCAAATTCTCCAAAAGGACATAGTAAAACTCCCTTATAAACTCCTTTACTAAAGCTTGATATTAAGTTTGAATTTCCAATGTACAATGGAGAGGTAAATGCTGAGAAATTAGATAACTAGATTCGTCAGATTGAAGTGTATTGTAGGATACAAAGAATCATAGATGATGAAACTAAGATTCATATTGCTTCTTTAAGATTGGATAGTGCAACACTCATTTGGTGGGAAGCCAAAACTCAAGAAGACATGAAGAAACATGGTAAAGTTTTATCCTCTTGGAATTATTTTATTGTTGCAATTAAAAGGCAATTTTATCCATTAGCATACATGCAGAAAGCTATTATGGATTGGAAAAACTTTAGGCAAGCTAAAGGGGAATATGTGCAAAGCTTCACTCAAGAATTTAGGAGAAGAGATTTGGTTTTGGGTGTAGATTTGTCTTCACAAGATACTTTGCTCAAATACATTAGAGGTTTGCATAGCTACTTGAGGCATAAAATACTTATGTTTAATTCTTCAAATATAGATGAAGTATGTGTGCAGGCTACTCATTTAGAGGCAAGAGGAAGGAATGAACCTCAAGAGGGCAGCAAGAAGTTTTTTAATGGGGACAAGGGAAAGAGGAAGTTTGAAGGAAATGGAAAGAAAAATGCTTTAATAAATAAAGAGAGAGAGAAACTTTCATGTAAACATTGTTCAAAGGATGGCAATGATGAAGACCATCGTTGGAAACTTCATCTTGAAAAGAGACCCAAAATGTTCAACAACAAAGAGAAACCAAACATTGCTGCAACTATACAATAAGATTTAGGATCTAATTTGGAAGATGAAACAAAAATCACAGCCATGGGTTTACAAGGTAAGAATTCTATTACTAGTACTAGTTCTTCAAATTCTTCCATCAATGAAACTCAACATGAAAAAGAAAGGATAAAGCTTTTCCGCATAAGGGTAATTTCCAAACATACCAAGATAGATGCTCTTTTTGATACTGGATCACAAGCAAACCTTATTTCTGAAGACATTGTAAATAAACTACATTTGGAAACTACTCCTCATCCTAAACCATAACCTTTAGGTTGGATATGTGGCAATGCCAAATTGCATGTGACAAAAAGGTGTAAACGTAGATTTTCCATCACTGCAAACTATATAGATGAGGTAGAGATTCATGTCATTCCATTGGATATTTGTGGTATTGTGTTTGGAAGCCCATACTTATATGATAGGAGAGCCATTTTTCATCGTCATGAGAACAAATATCATTTGTTAAAAAATGGAGTTGAGTACATTGTTAGAGCACACACAAAGAAGATGAATTTGTCACTTACAAATGCTAGACAAATGAAGAGACTAGTCAATGCTAGTAATAACCTTGCACTTTTGATGATTAAACCCAAAGACAATGATGAAGAACAAGTTATCAAAGGATGTGATGCAAAGTTAAAATCTGATTTGTATGTGGTTGTTAACAAAAATGTTGAGATGTTTCAGGAACCAAGGGGATTGCCTCCTAGAAGGGGTATCCAACAAGAGATTATATTGCAACAAAGAGGTCCTCTTCCAAACATTGACATGTGTAGGATGTTAGTCATGGAGAATGTTGAAATTAGAAAACAAGCCCAAGAGTTTCTTGACAAAAGGGTCATCAAACCAAGCACTTCGCCATGCAGGTCACCAATTGGTTTGGTTCCAAAGAAAGATTGTATATGGTGTATGTGGGTAGATTTCAAAGCCTTGAACATGACTACATATATGATTGTTGAAGGAGATAAATGGAAGAAAGCTTTGAGATAGCTCCATTGCATTCCTTGAAAAGTTATGTTTTTCACTTGGTGATAAGGTATAAGAAATACTTTTATGACAAAGTTGTTGATATGCTTACTAGGCCTATTGTTAGTGATTTAGTTATTTTCAAGCATAATCTTATCATGCATGAGAGCTATTGGGAACAGTATGCTATAGATCCTGATTTCAAAGATTTTTATGCAACTTTGTGTCGTGCTAACCAAGTTGAGGAATTGGATTCCTATGTACATGGTAAACTTTTGTATCTTGGCAAGCTATGTTTTTCACAGGGTGAAAGAGTCAACAAGATAAGGGCAGAACATTCTTCTCTTGTTGCTAGCCATTTTGGTATTGGCACTATGGTGGCTAGATTGCAAATAAAGCATCATATGTTTTGGGATGAGCATCTACACTACTTTAAGCCTGGTTATAATAAGACCAAGAAGTTCATTGAACCAGTTCAGTTTGTACAACGAACCATTCAAGAACAGTTGAGAAAGAGCCAAGACAAGTACACAACAAGGCATGACAAGTTTCGTGTTGGGCTCAAAGGCTCTAATCCAAGCAAGGTTGGATGGATTGAGATTATAAGGGTGAGGGAATTGTAACCTCATATTTAGATTGACTAAAAGTAGTCTTTTGGAGGTCCAAAAGCTTCCCAATGGGGAGGTGTGATGGAGGGGATAAAATTGTGCTAAAAAATAAAAGTGCTCATAATCACTTCAAATCATACATGTGCGTAGACCTCATTGTTACGAACCCAACGCAACTTGAACAGGATCAAAAGGACTTCATATGAGCAAGATGTCACATTGTTTTCATTTTACCAAACAAGCAAAATTTTGCTCACTGTGCAGTCTGTACAATCCATACAGTGACGTGGCAGAGTGTTGAGTTGTCATGCTGATAGGGCATGCAAGTTGGTAGACATATGGGTGAATATGTTTGTGACACATGTCATTTTTTGGGAAAATGATAGTGTGCCACATCGAACAGTCGTGGGCTTCCACGTGGCACCCTCCAGTTTGTTGGCATTTGGAAAAATTTGTATGACTCCATAGGAATCGAACCCGCGACCTTCGGGAAGGTGGTAGTGACTTGGCAGGGCCGGGATACCAGCCCACTAACTATGTTCCTTGTTATGTATATTTTAAGTGTATTATTTGAATTGCATTCAGAGTTTGGTTCACGGAGAAAAGGGTTGGGGCCTAGCCCCAACCCCGACGCATAAAATATTCCATATAACTGTTACATATGTCCAAACATTAACACTTGGAATGTGCGGAGACTCCAGCATAGCCCTCGATTTATATAGCCCCCGACGCATTCACATATTCCCTTTGCATATAAGCTCTTGCTATATGTTTGGCGCGCGGGAGTTTTGGTACGCGGACTTTGTTTTGAACAAAGGTTAAGCCCTGGTCACATGCAAATTACCACATGATCAAATACCTTCATGGAGGGAGCTATCCGATGGGCGCACCAAAATGGTAGTGCATTGGCCACATGGGGCCATACGACCAAGTTCTCCACTAGAGTTTGGGGGCCAATGCACTAACGGTCCTACATTTTCACTTGATTTGCGGAATCATTGCATGTGTTGGGTTTTGGAGTGAAAAACACTTAGAGGTTGGGTTAGTCTGTAAGTGGGTTTGTTTTGGCGAGCAAGTACAACAAACTTGAAGGGGAAAAATTCCAGGAGGTGTAACTTCTTCATTTTTTGGCCAAACCAGGTGCCCAAAAAGCCCAGCTAGGGGTTTTTGGACGTTCTGAAGCCATTGTAGCCATCTACTTTGTATTCTGCGCACTGTAACAACACTTTTTAATAATAATGAAAATGATCCAAGGGAAGATGGACCGGGAGATGTAGCCCAAGAGGGGTGAACTCCTTTATCATTTGTTGTGTTATGTGTTCATTATTGATGGTTTTTAGTTGTCTGATATGCTTCTCATGCTTAAGTAAAACTCACTAATTTTATGTGTTAGTAACTTGATCCAATTACCGAAACACATACCATTTATACACTTGTAATTTAAAGAGACAAGACTTCTTCATTTTAAAGGTCTATTGGAAACAAATTAATTCAATTTTCAGATCACTAGCATACACTTACGGGTGCAGTGGCTAAGTGGTACATTGAATTACAAAACATAACTTTTCAATATTTTAATCCACTTTCCATGGATTTCCTCATGCACTTCCAATTACCTATTCGCTACGAAATTGGCACAAAACATTTGACCTCCCTTTGTCAGACCAACTCTGTACATATCTCTGATCATATACATGAGTGGCGACGATGGCGACAGTTGATCAAAGCAACCATTCCTGACCAATTGTTGGATGATTGGTTCAACAAATATATTTTACCTCCTATTTATCGTGATGTAGCCATGGGTTGTATCATTACAAAAGAGGAATCCATTGCACATGTCTAGTATCTAGACTTGGTTTATTCCTAATCCAAGAATTTGTATGAACTGATTCCAAACTCTCCCTATCCATCAACCAATCCATCAAAACAATCCTCCACCGCTCATGCAGATGGAGTTATTGGTTCCATCAAAACCCAGTCCAGTTCATAGTCGACCAACATGACCAATCATTCATTCACTACTCCCACTACCAGATTGAATTCACTCTCATCAAAATCCCCCCCAACTCAAATATTTGAGGTGAATGCAGTTCAATCTGCTTCTTCACAATAATCAGGGGGAAAGAAGAAAATTAAGAATAAACCCAAGAAAAATAATAATCAAACCGAAAATGCAAAAACACAAACACAACCACCTTCTACTGATAAACAACCACAGAACAAACTGAAATTTCCATGTCTCGTTTGTGGTGAAGATCACTACACATGATATTGTCCTCATCAAGACGAAGTTGCCAAAAAATTTAAAGGAAATTATCAACCCGTTGTATTGACAAATCCTTTTCCACAGTAGAAGTCACTGGTTTCACAAGCTCCTGCACCTCCGACAGGAGGTAATCCAAATCATCCTCCTAACGAGGAAGCTTCATCGAGTGCACACATTTACGTGTTTAATGGGATAGATGACTTGACCACTCATACTACGACATATGACACACCTCCAGGTAAACCTGATAAAGAAAAAGTAACTACTAGTACTACACCAGATCCACCACCCACTATAGTTACTCCTCCATCTAGACCACTCCATATTGAGAAACCCATTTTTATCTCTATTCTGCGCCCTGCCAAGAGCACAATTCGAAGGTCGACCTTCAATCCTAACTTGTGTGCTGCTCAAAACTACAACATAGTTGAACATTTAGCTCAAGCACCTTGCGTTATGTCAGCTCTCGAGGTTATACAACATTGCCCTAGCCAATGTAGGACACTCTTGGAAGTCATCATATCTATATATCTAGAGTCCTAAAATAATATCACGTTTAACGTGGATAATTTTAAATCACGACACTCTCACCAACTTGCTTTCCAAATCAATGTTGTTTTTCATAATCAACATATTCATTGCACGATATTGGAAGAGGAGGAATCAACATGTGTCATGTATTTGGCTTGCTGGAAAGGCCTTAAATCCCCTAGTCTTAATCAATCTCCCACCATGTTACGAGCATTTGATGGAAGAGGTTTCCGACCTCATGGATTATTACAATCCTTAGCCATTCAATTGGGAGGCAAGATTGTTTATGTAGATGTTGAAGTAGTCGATCCTCCCCTCGATTATAACTTATTTCTAGGGAGAAGTTGGTTCTATGCTATGATTTTTGTCGCTTCATTGGTTTTTTGATGCATCCAGTTCCCTCATCAAGGTAAAATTGTGACCATCGATCAGTTAGATTATTTTACCCCCGACGCTCGCACTCAAAAAACCAACAACAATCATTTTCTAGGAGACTCAAAAATCACTTATGAAAGTGTTGGAGTAGGTATCTTGAAATACTATTCGCTCATGGGTACCTTCCCTACATCTCTTCCTCCCACTATGCAACATATCAAAACGATTAATATGATTTCTATTATGGCACATCAATCCTTTGAATCATCCGATCCATGGATCCTGCCTCATCCCTTAGAATTCGATACACTAGGTGACATCATGCCACTTAGTCCTGTAGAGGTTGAATACGATGCCATTCAGTATGCCTCTCCTTCCCTTGATGACCAACATCTGCTTCTGTCTACAACTTATGCATTACCATCCTAGTTAAATTCCCTATCCTCTACTTTCGATTACATCCTACAAATTTTTCCATCAAATGAATCTATTACGGAAATGCTTAGTATCCTAGTTTGGATGACATAGAGAAAGATATTTTCTCTATCTTTCCTAGTTGCCTTGCTGCCTGATTGCCTTGTTGTTTCCTGATATTTTCTCTATATTTCCTAGTTGCCTTGTTGTTGCCTGATATTTTCTCTATATTTTCTCTATCTTTCCTAGTTGCCTTGTTGCCTTGCTGCCTTGTTGTTTCCTTTCTGCTGCCTGATGCACATACCAACCCTGCCACAAACAAAGAATAACTGCCCAAAACTACTGTCCTCCCTGCCAACTAGGAAAACTACTTAGCTCCAGGATATCTACGGATATCCTGGACCACGTGCCCAAAACCTCCAGCAACTCGGTGCCT
>SNQJ01S0072848.1:77143-103523 GCA_010110895.2 Picea sitchensis | reverse complement strand
CCTTGGCCTCCAAGTTTTGCAAACCAATGAAGGAATTTTTCTTTCCCAGTCTAAGTATGCTTGTGACCTTCTTCATCGCTTTCACATGGACGATTGTAAACTAGCCCCTTCTCCCTTCCATTCTAGAGTCAAGCTTACTGCCACCTGTACTTCTCCCAAAGTTGATGCCACCTTGTACCATCAGTTAGTTGGTAGCCTCTTATACTTGACTCATACTTGTCCTGATCTTTCCTTTGTTGTTGGTATTGTTTCCTGGTATATGCAAACACCCCATGAAAGCCATTGGAAAGAATCTAAAAGGATACTTCACTATGTCCATGGTATAGTTCAGTTTGGGATACATTATAGTTAAGGGGGGGCTCCTTTATTGGTTGTTTTCACTCATTCAGATTGGGTCGGTGACCTTGATGATCAAAAGTCTACTACAGGTTATGTTTTCAGAATTGGTTCAGGACCTGTCACTTGGGATTGTAAGAAACAACAAGCTATTGTACTTTCTTCAACAGAAGCAGAGTATCGAGCATCGATAAATGTGAGTCGGGAAGCCTTGTGGCTTCGACAGATCCTTTCAGAGTTTGGATTCCAACAACAACATCTGACCAGCCTTTGGTGTGACAATCAGAGTGCCATCAAGCTTGCCAAAGACCCAGTTCAACATCAGTGCAGAAAACACATCGAGCTACACATGCACTTCATCAGAAAGCTCATTCATGATCAAGTTATTGAAGTTCTCTTTTTCCCTACATAAGATCAATTTGTAGACATTTTCACAAATTCTCTTACAGAAGTGAACGTTTTCCAAAATTTGATCTATGTTAGGAGTTCAGGAAGTTGTCATCAAGGGGGGATAGGCTCTAATTCCTCCTTCCTTATCCTATTGTGTCAATATTGTAAATCCTTCAATCCTATCTCAAGTTGTTCTTAAGGGGGGATGTTAGGATATTTAGACACTTAGGAGTTAGTTAAGATCTACTTGGTTTAATGTTTCGTTAGGTAAAAGTGTGTTTCTTAGTGTGTTTCTTTAGTATGCATTAGTATGAATTTGTAGTTAGGAAATCCAATAGTCATGATATGTTCCCGACATAGAGTGATTCGATGGTTCATATTCTCCTCGATCTTAATGGCCATTGATTTGTGGCTTAACACTCGATTGGTCTATGATCTATTTTTAAAGAGAACGGAAGGTCATTTTTCGATGATCGATTGTGAGAAACTCTCTTGTAAAATCTCTCTGTTATCTTTTTCTTTTGCATTAATAAACTGCTCCAAGTGGCCGCGTTGGTTGGGGTCATGGATGTTTCCCCGTAGGGGTTTTACCACATCAAAACATCCGTGTGTTGATCTTTGATATAGTTGTGTGAGTGGTTACTGAAGGTGTTCGTCCTCTATTGGAATACTTGTGTTGTCGAACATACACAAAAACTCACAAGGTGCTAAGAGAGGGATACTACTGGCCCACCCTCCTCAAGGATGCTCACACGTACTTAAGAAGTTGTGAAGCATGTCAAAAATATGCAGGAGGGAACATAAACCTTCTTTTCATCTCCAACCTATAGCAGTGGAGGAACCCTTCGAGCAGTGGGGCCTAGATATCATTCGTGAGATAAATCCTCATTCATCCAAACAACATAGGTATATTTTGATCGCAACTGATTATTGAACATGTTGGATTGAAGAAATCTCTTTAGTCAAAGTGAATGAGGAAGTAGTGATAAATTTTCTTGAGAAACACATTATCACGATGTTTGGTATGCCTAACTCTTTAGTATTTTATAATGCTACTTACTTTTCATCTTTGAAATTATCTGAGTAAGCATTTGAAAGGGGGGATTTTTTTTAAGTATTCGACCAACTATTACCCCTAAGGAAATGGCCTGGAAAAATCCATAAACAAAACCATCATTCATATCCTAAAGAGAATCGTGGTTGATCACCAGAGAAATTAGCACAATGCATTACAAAATTCTCTCTAGGCGGATCATGTCACCCCAAAATTGTCCATTAGAACATCACCTTATTTTCTTGTGTATGGAAAATAGATTGTGTTACCATCGAATATTTATATTCCTTCTCTCCAACTTACAAAAAATTCCCAAGGAAGAGAATAGACAGTCATCCAAAGTCATAAAAATACCTTGTTGAACCTTGAATAACTATGTGACAAGACCAAAACCAAGTTTGAAGCTCACTAGCGAACAGTAAAATGTTGGTTTGATAAGAAATCTGCAGGTGAGAAATAATTCCAAGTTGGGGACCTAGTCCTGAAATGGGATAAGCCACATGAAGATAAAGGGAAACATTTGAAATTTCGACAACTTTGGCTTGGTCATTACCTAATCAAAAAGAAGATTGGCCAAGGCACTTTTTTATTATAAAACCTTTAGGGATATATCAACTCTCTCCCTGTAAATGGCCAAGTCCCAAAACATTATATCAGTTAGCCATTAGGGCTATTGGTCACTTGTACATAAATAAAACTTGTTTCTAGTTTTTGCTTTTTGATTTTGTTTCTTTAGTTAGTTTGAGTTTTCTTGATCTGTTTGATTACTAGTCTTACCTTGTCCTTCATGTTGGATGCCCTTGTGATTTTGGAGTTCTCACAACCTGAAGAAGATCTCATGCTTAAACCTAGCACATTTGGTGCAGAGGGCCTAAACATATATGTAATATGATGTCAATTCTACTTTTCTCCCCAAACATGAAAACCCTTTGTGCACTATCAAAAGTTAAGATACGATGGAATAATGTAGCTTGTCAATATGAAGAGACACTAGGAAAATTAGGGAGAAAAGAGACTTCACTAAACAACATATTTTCCATGTCCCAAAAGCTAAACGAAATGGTTTGGATAAAATGTTTGTAGTAGGTTAGGAATCGTGACTCATGAAGTTTTCTCATTTATAATCAAGTTATCATATATCATGGTCATAGGTGTCATCCCTAGTGCCTTTAAAGGTTAACTGGACTCCCCCCATTCACCTGTATCTCTAAATAAATAAAAATCAAATATTATAAAAGGTAAAGGATTGGGGAAAGGATTTTCATATCACATGTGACATGCAAGTATCTCCTCTAGGTCTATGGATGCTCGTTGGAAGTAGAGCAAGGCTTGTGACACCAAGGTGACTCTGTCGAGGCTATGGATGCTCGCTAGAAGTGAAGCAACACTAGAGAAATGAATTACACTTGTATTCTCAACATTTTTGATGTTTCATTATTACTTTACTGTCTACATCTTCCCTTCATCCATTCACCATAAAGTTTGATATAATTTTGAAAGTAATCTGTTAAATTTGAACATGTCTCAACCCTTTTTGAATCACCTCGGTCTTTTCAATATGCAATTCATGGGACCTATATTTTATCTTATGATTTTGTGTGATGGATTTTCCTTCCCAATAAAATTATGAATGGATGTCATTTTGCAGAGATCCAAGGCTTCACCCAATGTATCGCCATTTTTTGTGACTGGCACTACAACCCCTCTGTTGCGCCTCTTTTTTCACCTTGGTGAGTAGAATAGAGGTGCTTGCAAGCTCATTTGGGTCTGTTGAGCAGGACAGCTGTAGAGAAAAGAGTTAGGGAAAGAAAACAAAAACTACAATTAAGAATTAAGCTAAGAGATGCAATAAAAACTAAATTCATGAGCATAGGAGCATAGAAACAAAAAGAACCAAAAGACCCATGTCACCAATGTTTGAGGCTGATATATTGATGAAAACAAAGCACCAAGAAGAAAGGGGACTATGAGTCCCTTCTTCCTCCAAGGGAATGCTCTTGGACCCTCACTAGATAGCTCTTCTTACAACAAAGAAAATGGAAAATGGTGATGAAAGAACTCTTTACAAATCCACTCAATGGTGAGGTGGATTGTCTAATGTAATGGTGCCAATATGCTCTTGTCAAGGATGGAGTCCTCAAAACAATATAGGCAGCATAACATTACTTTGAATTCCTTGAAAAAATGAGGTGCATCCATGTCTTTTTATAGCATTCATTTGGGTTATTGTTTAACTACTTTGTAGCGTGAAAAGAGGCCAATTAGGGCATTATTAGGTCTTTGACCAGCTCACCAGTCAGATCCAACCCATATTTGAGGGTCAAATCGGCTTGGGAGCTGAACCATAAGTGGTTGGGAGGCCGACCACTTCCATAAATGCACCGTTTATCAGGTGCGCGGATTTTTGCGCTAACAGTCGCGCATCATGCACCTGTGCGCGATTTCTACGTTCATGTTCCATGCATGCGCACGCACGCCCAATGTCTGCAAAGCGCTCTTCAATTTTTCACTACTTTGTATAGTTTTTGACATTTTTTTAATGTTGTGGTATTAATTCAGGTCCATGGATGAATTCATCACTGTTTGACGATGTTGAGTTCTTATAACCATGTGCGGACGAAATTTCAGTGATAACACCCTCCATTTCAACTTTCTATTTCGATACTTCCATAAAAATGGAGTCTCCTTATTTTTGAAAATAAGAAAAAAATCTCATAAGCTCCTTAGTCATTCAAAAGAATCAGAAAAAATGAGAAAACATTCAAAGTTGATGTTTTAAAAATTTGATCTGCAAAGTTAATTTTGACTCCTCCAAACTACTCGTAGGAGTTACTTCAAACTCCTTTGAGCTGCTCAGAGGAGTTCTTTCCAATCACTCTGATAAAGAAAATACTATCGCAAGAGTTGAGAATAGTTCCCTCGAGCATATCAGGGGAGTTACTTATAACTCCTCCGATCTCCTCGGAGGAGTTAGTCTTATCTCCTCTGAACAAACTTGACAAATGTTTTTTAAAATCCTTTGACCTAACCTACCGCATTAAATTTTATTTATTAACCTGGGGATATATAAAGTGAAACAGGGTTAAGACCATTATCGCTAGACACCAGAGAGAAAGAGAGATAGGATAAAACATCATTTGAACAAAATCGTGTTCCTTTACCCTACATGTGGAAACATTTAACCGAGTAAGTATGTCCTCCCTCTCTCTCCTTTTCTTAAAGATAGGGTTAAGATATTATTTTTTCCTTATTCTCTTGTGTGCCTTTAGCCCTAGACTGTTTCTCTTTCCTTCCCAGACTTTCTTCACTTTGTTGCTTCACTGATTCCAGGCTCTTTGCACTTGTTACCAACGTGACCCATTCATGGCTATGGATTGAGAAAATGAATGATTTGCATTCTATCCTTTCCCAAACTCTTCTCTCACTTTTAACTATTGCAACCCCCGCTCCAATTTCATCTAGGGCGTGAAGTCGTGACCTAAGAGGACCCTAAACACCCTTCTTGTTTCTTTAGGCTGGTCGAATTATTCATCACCATGCTCGTGTTCGCGGAAAAAACTAATTCTGGAAACCTGTTTAGTAACTCTCAGAGCATATCGGAGAAGTTACTACTAAATTCTTCGATATTCTCATAGGAGTTAATCTTTTATCCTTCAAACAACTTCGAAGAAGCTGGAAGAAAATCCTTTGATTGTATCAGAGGAGTTGATATTAACTCATCTGATACGATCAGAAGAGTTCTTTGTAAAACCTCTGAACACCCCAAGGCTAGTTGAGACTCTTCTGAATGTTTCTCAGAGGAGTTAATATTAACTCCTCCGATCTGCTTGAAGGAGTTACTCTTTTTCCCTCTGATTTGCATTTAAATATTTTTTCTATTTTATTAGATTAACGCCCAAGTCTTTCACCCTCAGAGTCTCAATAGGAAATTGATTTCTATTTGACATATACGAGGAACAACATGTCTTGAATAGTTTTCATTAATTCTTATTATTTTTTTAAACATTCAAACTTTTTTTTTTAAATAACATGCTCCAAATTTATCTTGTATGAATATTAATACATGTCACCATGAAAGAAAACAACAATGAATCCAGTAGGGGTTGAACCATCTGGAAGTTCCCAGTAGATAGATATACGGAAAGTGTTAGGACCATATATGATGATACATCAGGACTTATGGAAAAAAAAAAGAGGCTTTGAAATGGGGGGAAGTCTATTACATGTTCAAGAAATCAAACTTCTCTACAGAAGCATAGGACCCACATAAAATCCGGGCATTTAGGAACATAAAAAAATCAAGAATTTTCAGGCTGGCTGCAAATCCAACAGTATTCCATGTCTTGGATTTTGAAGAATTCAAACGTAGATAGTAGGTATATATTTAATGTAAGGAAGGAGCCGATAGCTTCATTCAGGCCTCCCGATTTAGCCAAGTGTTATCATCTTGAGGCCAGAAATAAAAGGATGTATGGTCAGATCCTTAGCGAGTTGGAGCTCACACCAAAGGATTTGTTCCCCTCTTGGTATAAAGTAGATAAGTAGTTCAAATATCAGCCCAAGAATCGATATCCCACAACCAATATAAGAAGACCCTACCAGTATATGGTATCCATGTTGTGCAGGTTGTATGGGGAACTGGATGCAACACACTTTTCTTTGTCATATTTTCCATTAATTTATTTCTATGTAGATCTAGGGGCCTCATTCAACTGGGCAGAGATATTGTTTGAGAATCCTAAAAATACAATTCCAGTTGTTACACAAGAACAATCGAGTAGCTTCCTCGGATTCCATATGTATTCATACCTTTTAGACATAATGTGCATCGCTCAAAAACACCTGAACATGGGATGGAGTTGGTTACCCGTTGATTCCTCTATCCACATTTACTGCAAAGTTCTTTGGGAGAACAAATACCGAACATATGATCAAAGGATATGTTAAAACTTCCTTGCCCCACTGCACGAGTTCATTTTTTGCACCTCCCCACCTTGTATGACTGATAAGGCCATAGCAGTTATAAGGAGGATTGGGGATTAGTATCTAATGGAACATGGTACATATATCAGGATATATGGTGTAATGAAACCACCTCATATACTTCCTAGGTTTGTCCCATATTATCTTGTGCTCCAGGAAGTAGCATATCAAACCATCATGCATGGGGTCAAAGAAATGTTATATAGATTGAAGAAATACATTTGGCCTCCATTGCCTCTTTACATTGGGAACTACTTCTTTGAAAACACCAAACAAGCATAGACAAAAGTAGACGTCTTTCTCTCCTACCATTTTGGAGAGGAAATATTCAAGAGACACTACCCCAAGAACATTCTCAAAGAGAATCTTCATAGCATGAGACTCCCTTACAAATACACCACTGAGTTCTAAGAAGAAGAAGGAGTACATCAAAATTCTAGAACAAATGATGAGGTTATTTTCAATAGGATAGGTCAACCAAGAGGTAAGATCATGGACAAAGAAGTTGTAAGAGAGGCGACTAAAAAATATGCAGAGAGAGATGAAGTTGAGACATCTTCCCCCATATATCTCTCAAGTCATTTGGGTTCTGCAGAAGAATATGAAGAAGAACCAAATGATAAAAATAAGAGGGAAAAAGAGAAAGTTTTGAAGAAGAGAAATGATTCTAAAAAGAAATAGAATCTAGAAGCTAAAAATCAAAGACCAGTGAAGAAAATGAAGCAAGAGAAAAAGTGGAGGCAAAAGTGAAATCCACGACCAAAAAATAAAAAGAGTTAGCTAAAGCAACGATAGTAGCGGCATAATTAGTAGAAAAAGAAGCAACAGATAAAACTATTGAAGAATAAAGGAAGAATAAGGATGCAAATGATAGAGAGGGTGACATGCACCCGATGGAATTGGATGTCCCTGGAACATCAACTGTAGGAGTAGGAACAAAAACAACAAGTGGTGGTTTGGGTCTCAGGCATTGGGAACCTTTTCGATTGACTGAAATATTGGACATCTGTAGTTTCACGTATGATAGGTAAAATGGCCGGATCATGCAAGAAAGGGTTAAAAATGTTCCAGCAACAGAAGGAGTTCCTTCATAAATAGTAACCCAGGTGCCCGTTAGAGGAGATGTCAGGGAAGAGCCTATGGAAACAACTAGGAAAGGATTTTCATTCATGGATGAAACTGTGGATAATATACAAAGGTTGTGCTAACATATCAATGAAAAGGAAATGGGGATCAAAGAGCTAGAAGAGAATCTCCATCAAGTTAAGATATATGAGAGAAGTCTTCTCAATTTTAAAGCTAGTGTAGAAAAAGTGATAAATGAGCTAGAAGGTGCCATCATCGATATGTATACCAACCTGCATCTATTCCAAAATGTGGCTGCAACAATTATTGAACAAAACGAACATACACAGATGCAGTTGACACAATACAACACTATCCATGAAGGTATAAAAGACATTGATACTTGGATAGAAGAAAATACCCATGCGCCTCCAGAGTTATACAGACCCTCGAAATCAACAATGAAGATAGATTTGTATGCGCTATACCATTTCCAACATGTAGGGAAATGAGAAAACAAAGAAGTAGCCAAAGCAATGGGGATTTTTCAATAACTCACAAAGCTACTCAAGAGTTGATAAGGCATGTTTGGATCCCAAGGTTAGATGAACTTGGGAATAATTTAGTCATGGAAGAATTAGTGAATGCAGTTCGGGAAAGTACAAGTAGAAGGATACATATAGTTGAAACATCAACTATCGTCTCCACATATCTTATTGATCAACATTTACTACAGCCAACGAAGCTCCATACCATGATATAGGATTACATAAAAAGATTGGAGAAATATATGAGTGCCTTGGATGATAGCATTTCCATGATCGAAGAAATGTTGGAGAAACTATCTTACGGGAGGATTGAGTCACTATAAAACCAATTGGAAGATTGGACGACTTATCTTCAGAGCAAAATCTCGTAGGAAAATTCCAAACCGTTGTTTTCCCTTTCTTATTTTCCTCGGTACCTCAATTTTTGGTATTTTTTTTGCCACTTGTCATGAGAGAAGGGAATGTGAATATTTTTGTAGCTCCCTCTTCAAGAAGAAGAAGAAAAGACAAATAGGAGTTACTATTTTTTGTATAAAAGCGACTAGAGACTCTCTGAAGAAGGACTTTGTTTGGATTTTCGAGCATTGTATAGACCCAAGAACTATTTCAAGAACTTATACAGTGTTAATGAATATTGAGAAGCCCTTTGGGCCAGTATTTAACAGAAGGAATTATGTGTATAAATTGACCGAAGCTTTGAACTACTTCAAGTGAAGATATTTGTTGTTTCTATGGACTGTAAGAATGCTTTGTTTGTTCAAACTAATTCTTGTGCAATCTTAATATTTTTTTGGCATTTATTGGTATTTCTTCGAATATTTCTATGCCTTGAGTTTTGTGAGTTGTTACAATATATATTTCTATAATGTGGACTAATCTGATTATATACTTATATATGTTATTTCTTCCAATATTTCTCTTTTTATATAGCTAATTGTATTAAAGTTGTTTTAAGTTTTGGTTGCATTATAACTCACCAGTTACGTTATCTTTGCTCCTAGCTAGGATAGTTTAGCATAGATTAGTGATAGATTAGTTGTCTTTACATACATGGTATTCATCTACATCTTTGCATTGCACCCATCCCCGCATCGGTACATCAGACCATAACCGGTAATAAAATCAAAAGTTATCAATAATGTAAGTCTGGCCAAATTCTGAATGGGACTCCTAATCCAAACAATGTGTAGTATAATTGGGATTGTATACCAGGGAGGATCCCTTGTTGTTGTTGGGTGAATTTGGACCCCTCAACACAGTAATAAAGATATGGAAGTTTTATTCTATCATGTGTTTGTTATGAATGAGTAGCACCTGTGCATGTATAGTTTTAATTCTTAGTCCTTATTAGAATATCATACATGAGTTACATAGATGTCATTTGTAGTATTGTTTGGTATTTTTGATCCTCCATTCTCGACACAAGACCTTATGGTCACAAAGATCCGCTCTGCATCTCGGGTGAGACACTCCTCAGATTTGGTCGAGGACTGATATGCCAATTCTTAGGCATTTATTTTGGACATGCTCTGAATGAACCCTGGGTCTCAAACCCCCTAATGTTAATAAGTTTAGTGCATGCGCAAGCGTGTAATGAAACACCAAAACTGCACAACCCCAAAAAATGTTTATGTTGCCAAGACCTGAAGTCTTGTTGAGATTGATGGAGGAAAATAGAAATGTGGTGACATCTATCTAAGGATAAGATTCAAGACTATATATAAGTGAACGAGGACATGTTTTCCCTATAAGAGATGAAAGGATTGTGGGTGAACGCGAAATAATGGAAAGGTAGATACCTTTACTCTGATATGCATGAACTCTTTTTTGTGAAATTTCCATGTTTGTTGCATGAATGGTTAAAAAGGCAAGAAAAAATTAATCCGACTATGTTACCATTGGAGTCGATAGTATGGGATCAATCCAATATTGATATTCTAAAGGAAATGGATAATAAGTGGATGCGGGATATTGATTTTTGGTTTTCTCGAGTGAAAAAAGGCTACATTATTGAGTTTTCCATAGAATATAGTGATTATTTCCATGAGGCTAAAAGAAAGTTTGAAGAAGGTCCAAGAAAGTGGATGTTCTAAGAGATTCCCCTTTCGATCAAGATGTTGTTCATAGAAAAAAGAATGATGTGCATGGAGCCTGATAGGATGGTTGAGTAAACCCCGTAGCACTGGGGGAGTTCTGGAAAAGGTGGGGGGAAAAGAACTAGAGCATCTATCCAGAAAGGAGGATATAATAAGTTGTTGAGATGAGGTGAATAATGGAATGGACCCAGAAGATAAGATGAGAAAAAGAGTCGAAATGTATGCAAGAAGAGTTGAGACGAGGGAGAAATTTGAGCGGAAGCATAGAGAAGAGTTAGTTGAGGGTGACAAACAAGGTGTTGGGTCCATAATGAAGAGGAAGCTCACACCAAGACGTGGTGTGGGAGAGGATGTTGTGTCAGAGTGGAGTACAAGGGGTGAAAATCTTACAAAGAGGCTTGGAGTCGAAGATACCAATAGTGACAGTAGTAGTAGTGAGGGCCTAGGTGATGAATCACTTACCCTTTGGTTGTTGTGGTATGCCAAAACCTTGAGAAGAGGTAGAGCACACATGTGTGGTGCGTGGGTGAAAATTTGTGGGGTGCCAATGGACTCAAAAGAGAAAGCATCACACGATTACGCGCTAATAAGAAGAGAAGTTGTCACATAGTATGGTGGGGTGCCAATAAGATGGTATTTTGGCTCTTAGCATAGTGACAATACATTGACCAGCCATGCGAGTGATGCATGGAGAAGTTGTGTGTTGAGTGGAGAAACCATTTTTTCACAAGGTGACAGTGCACAGATCATATCGAGAGACGAATCACGTAGTGGCAGTACATGGATCAGCCTAGAGGTAGGCACGCACATTGGTGGTGCACAGTCATATCACGAGGATAAGGCGCTAGATGTGGATGTTTCAGAAGTGAAGGTAGATGGAGGCTCTCCTAGTGGTGGGGGAGACAAAATGATAATTTTGAATAGTCTTGAGTGGTTGCAACTAGATATATATTTGGGTTCTCTCACAAGAAATTTTAGGAGAAGATGGTCTTACCCCCCCTTTATTCCACCCCCTTGCTCATTTTTAATTAAGAATAACACACAACAAATAGTGAATAAGTTGAATTTCAAGAAAGAGAAGAGGAGGAAAGAAGTGATGACACAAGTGAAGGAGAAGGTAGATTCAACAATACTTTACCCCAAATGATAGTGGTGTGGAAGGATCCATACCGTTGCAATCAGAAGAGTGGAACTAACTCTGGTTAAGAGGGAAAGAATGAAAATATATCTGAAGTCAAGAGGATCTGGATTTTGGGACTCAGTAGTAAGTAATCCTTAGTACATAAATACCTCAACGAACAAATCCAAAACTACAAAAAAAGAAAAGAGAAACAATTCAATATGATTAAAAGAAATCCAAAATGGACTTTCAGACCGAATCAAAGAAAATATGGGACACTGCACCTCTTCTAAATTATTATGGCTCCATCTAGAGAGTTATTTTAGAGTAAAGTACAAAACATAGAAAAGAAAGGCAATACCATCAAGGAATTGATGCAATGCCCAATCATCAATAAAGAATACAACTCAAACAAGGAATTGATGCAATCACCAGTCGTCAAAGAAGAAGACAACTCAAACAAGGAATTGATCCAATCCCTAGTCATCAATGAAGAAGACAACTCCCTCAAGGAATGGATGCATACCTTAGTAATCACTGAAGAAAAAATATTGTATCTTAAGACTTATGTTATAGTTTCATTAGAAGAGATTCGTTTGGAACCAGGAAATGTTATGTATATTGAAGTTCCTATGTAGGCATTTGATAATCTCGAATACACAATTATTTGCACTCTAGAAGAGTTGGATAAAGTTTAAAAGAAATATATCTTGCTACTACAACAGTTATATCAATCTAACAACCATGAATAGAAAAAACAAAAGATTAATCTAGAAGACAAAGAAGAAGAGATCAATAGATTAAAGACTAAAGTTGTTTATCTAACAAAAGAAATGAATGAGTTGAAGGAATATGACAAACTCAATAAATGCACACAAGAATTAGAAGAAACAAAAGAAATGGTCAACAGTCTAAAGAATCAACTTGAAGAAGCTAATGAAAGTGAAGAAACCCTGAAGATCTAGTTGACTAAAAAGGAAGAATCGTGCCACACGCTGGAATTGGAAGTCATCAACCTCAAAAGGATTCAACTAGAAAACAAGGAAGAAATCAAAAGATTGAAGACTGAAGTTGTTGATCTAACTAAATAAATAGAAGAGTTAAATACATCTGACAAAACCAATAAATGAACATAAGTCTCGGATGAGACAGAAGAAATAGCCATCAATCTAAAGACTCAACTTGAAGAAGCTAAGGAAATAGAATAAGACTTGAAGATCTAGTTGACTAAAAAGGAAGAAACATGTCACATATTGGAATTGGAAGTTATCAAGATCAAAAATAAGAATGAAAAGACAAAAGCAACTATCAAATTCCGGAACAACTTATCCATCCTGGATAATATTTGGAACAGTCAAAGACCAACCGATGAAAAAACTGGTATTGGGTACAATAAGAAAGAAGAAAGTGGCAAGTAGAACACCATTCACAAACATGAGTGTTGGCACAGCGGTAGACCTAGGGTTCAACACTAAAACAATGCACCAACAAAACCCTAACTACTAGCCCTCTCGGCAACACTTGCAAAGTAGATGAAGTCTCACCCAAGGTAGAGGAAGGGGTGGTTGCGAGACTCAGGTGTTTGCAACCTTAGCTGGGACACAAATCTATGATTATGATACTTAATATAGCACTTAGCACCGTCAGATCCTCAATATGCAATCAATATCTACTTCGTTGATAGAACAGAGCTTCACAACATTCACATTGATCTAAGGTAGTTAAGTACTTAGCACAAACATATGGATCAGATCTAGCAGAAGTAAGCACTAAGCACATTCATAGAAGTCAGATATAACATTCTTACACATCATTAGCACAAAGAATGAACAAATTTGTCTATCTCTATCAAAGCACTTAGCAAGAGAGTCATAAACACATTAAGACAAGCACTATCTCTATCAAAGCACTTAGCAAGAGAGTCATAAACACATTAAGACAAGCACAAAGCATAACAACACAATGTTTACGTGGTTCACCCCCACCCTGAGGCTACGTCCACCAACTCTTCTTCTTTCTTGTCTTCAGTCAATCGGTTACAAGCACAGAGCCTCAAAAGCCTTATTCCGCACAAGACAAAAGATCTGTGCAACTCGCTAGATCCTTCTTCCTTGCGTTCCAACACTAAGCCTTCCATGATCTTTCTACAATGAATTTCACTTAACTCTGCAAGTCTCACACAGTATGCAAAAATCCTTACTATTCCTGATCACACGGATCCAACTCTTAGCACTTAGCCTTCTTGCATACTAACATCACATAGATGCCTTCATTCTCTTATTTCTTTTACATTGCCTATACATCTATTTATATATTACAAAATAGGCCTAAACATGGGTAAACCCATGGGATGACATCCCAATCATGTTACATAATCCCAAAAACCCGAAAAGGACCCAAAAAGGGGTCGATATCCCGTGATCTCTGCTTTGTTTTGCGCTCCTCCTTCGATAGGGTGTCGAAGTCCAAAAATAGGTCAAACTTGACCAGATATCAACAAAACCTGGTCAAGGGCCAACAGGCCCCCAACACTCACCTATGACTCGTCCCAAGTCACTCTGATGTAGGAAGTTCTACTTCGAATGCTTCGAGATTGGCTCAAACTTCTTCGACTTGATGTTGTGCTACAGGCTCTTTTTCAGCAAATTCTTGAATGATTGCATCATTCACAAGTCTTTCCAGGCATTGTTCTATCGTGGTGCTAACCTGCTCTAGTTTTGTTCCTTGGCCTTCCACCTCTGTAAACAACTAATAGGCCTTATCTTGTACCGGTTGGAGTTTCTGAGTTATCTCCATAACTCTGCTCTGGATTTTATGGATTTGCTATTGGGTGGTTCGTTGATCTTGAGATCTCTTCATTCTCTCCATAGCTGACAGAGAATTCAACTTCTCCTGTAGTGTTTCTGCGTGCTTCTTCACTTGCTGGAGTTGCGACTCCAGTGCCTGCAACTCTGGGTTCTTGGTAATTTTATCATATGTTTGGGCATTGCGATCAGTGAATTGCTTGCATTCTAAGGTAAGGGCCTTCAGTCTATCAACTACGTTGTGGGAAGTGGCTTCTCGCTGGTCTCTTACCTCTTGTGGAGTCTCTGGTATAGTGCATAGCTCTAAATCTACTATGCGATATTGGAGAGATTATTCAAGTTGCGCTACTTTCTTCGTGACTTGATCCTCTACCTTTACTTCTACGAAAGTCACAGAGCGAAGTGATCTGTTGATCGTTTCCTTCACTTCGAGTTTCTCGACGAGCAACTGTTCCTTGGCTTACTGTAGCTGTGCTTTTTCTTCATCGATCTTCGCTTGGAGAGCACTCTTTTCCTATTCGACATCTCAGCATTGTTCTACAAGTACTCCTTGTACTTGTACCAAAGCCTAGGTGGCTAGGGTTGTTTCCTCTTGTGCTCATCGAAGATGAGCTTCAACTGTTTGAGTTATTCAGTGGAGTTGAGTTAGCTCATCTCCCTCTTCCGGCTCTCCCAGTGCAGTGAATACTGCACGGCTGGATTGTAGGGCTTGATATACTCCTCAGAGTTCAGTCATGATTCAATCATACATATCCTCTTGCTTTGCTTCTTGCTTCTTTGTTATCTCCAACGAAGCATCATTCCTGGCTGCTACGAGGAAGTCAAAGTCATCATAGGTGAAGATGGTCTACATCTTCGTCATAGTGGCCTTTGATTTCTTCCAGGAGGAAGGTTTCAGAGGTGACCCTTTCCTCTTTTTCATGGGATCAGCCTCATCACCCTGTTGTTGCTTGAACTCTATGTCATTCAACTCTGCATCATCACCTCCTTTCTCGGGTGAGATGAAAGCGTTCTTCATGGATGCGCTCTCTAAATCATGGACCTCTTCGGTCTTCTTTATCTTAATTGACCCGAGTTTATCCTACGCAGTTTATGGACTATCTATATCAAATATCTCTTTAGGGTTTGGTAGAATGAGGAGGACCGCCGAACAGTCCTTGGTGACCTCCTCCAAGTCCTCCTCTGTTATCTTGTAGTAGGACTGAAGTTGTTTCTTGTGCTCATCAGCTCATGCTATGATATAAATGAAATGGCGGTCTACGCTGAACTTCATCAAAGAACTGAACCTATGTAAAGTAATCCGAGTTATGCGAGGCTCGGACTGTATGGCTAGATTCAATTGGTTGTAGTATGTATGGAACACGAAATTTGACTACCATTGCTTATTCATGTCACCTGAGTACCACAATGTACTGAACTTCATGGCCAATGGTTCAAATGGCTCGACATCCGGGAAGGTGGCACCTTCCGGCATCTCCCAAACGATGCAAGCGATCAGGATCAATAGCCAACTGAAGTGGAATTCGTACCCTTGATCTTGTGCTTCTCTGCAGTCAAGTTCTAATTGGTTCACTAGGTACTATGCCCAATTCATTTGTAGGCCCTCCATGCACTTCCCTGCAAGGTCGACTACAAATCCAATCACTTGGGTGGGTCGATTCTTGAGTACTAACTTCCCTGCAATCATCTGACAGGAGAGGTGCACTGCGCCACTCTGGATAGAAGCTACCTTGTAGCCTCGCATTCCTCTCTCGACATCTCCATAAGTGTCCTTGATCCTTTGAGTGAGAGCGTGATCCATGGATTTTCCAAGATAGAAATCCTGTGGGTCAAGTCCTTACATACTAAGCATGGTAATCTGATTTATCAATGTTGGATCCATTGTTATGAGATAGTTTAACCATATATAACCTCCATGGTAAGAAGACAACAAAAGTTTGACACATGCATTCACCTCCTGGTGTTTTCCAAAGTGCAGAATCTTCATAACGTTCAATAGGGTGGACTGCGTGAGGTTATGGGTCCATGACTGAGGGACGATATTCAAATTCTTTCCATTTTTTTTGGTTAGGTACTTATGCAGGGTGAGCATGTTGTAGACCTTCTTGTCGTTGAGGTTGAAGTCGCTAAACTTCAACACTACAATCTTATCTTGGTCTGCGCAAACTGCGCGTATCCCCTTCGGGAGGTACATCGTGACCAAGGCCTACTCAAAATCTCTAGGTACGTTGTCGCGGTTTAAAACACCGCTCAAAGGTGGTATATATGTAGGTAATATGCTTGGAATCAACTTAGCATTTGTGAGTTCATCCCTGTGCTTAGTTCGCTTCTCATCTGATGGTCGGGATGGTCCGGCTCGAGTAGTGGATGGAGAAGTTGGCAGTCCTCTCATGGATGATGCTTATCCCTGTAGACATCAACATGACTCTTTCAGTCATTAGGTCGATAAAAAATTCCTGAACAACTCTTTCTACAACGCTCAACTCGTTCGACATACACACTCAGGGTTAACAATATCAGGTTCAGGGGGGTAGCTTAGACACAGTAACGAGAGAGAGCAGAAGCATGATGATCATGGTATAAACTCAACTTAGTCTGTGGGCTCAAATTCTCAATTGGAAAAAGTGTTATGGGTGTGAGGCGCAGTGGGATAAATAGGTAACTCGACAAAGGGTCTCTTACAATGGGTATGAGGTCTTCATTAAGTCGGTTTTTTCCATTATGTCGTGGTCCAACAGTCTGATAATGAACCATAATTTCATTTCTTACCGTTCAAAGCATCGATCGAATGGTTATAATATCCCCAACGGCTATATTGCTTCACCATGGTGAAGTGCCATGTGTCACTGTCCTGATATCCTGACGAAGCTCCAATTTTGCAAATTTTCCTTCTGTGAGGTTCCCTCTGGAACCTTCTGTAACTTTTCAATATTATCCCTCTTCTTGCTTAGATTTCTAGCCTTCTTTCTAGTGAGCTTCATCTCAGTATTCATTTTCCCCTTCTAATTCTTATCTTCGTTTGACATAGTCACTGCGCACTGTTGAGATTATTTCCTAGGATTCGAGGGTAATACTTTTTATATATCTGGGATAAGTACTTCAGTCTTTTGTTGGTCTTCTAGGGTTCTTGCAACTTCGACATCAAGGTATCTGGTGTTAAATAACTTCGATTTTTTCTCATGTTCTGCAATCAAATGTGCGATCCTTCTAGTCATGAATTATTTTAACTCCTGCTTATGTTGTTCTAACACTACTTCTTCTTCTTTCCTTCTAGCCTGGTCTCTTTCAATCCAAGGGTTGGCTAGTAACATGGTAAATGGGGCGTTGCCTTCAATAAATTTAATAATCTCAAAATCTTCTTCTGTCGAAGTTCCATTAATGTGCATAGGTACACGAGCGAGCTTCCCACATAGTTTTACCTATTTTTCATAGCAAGTTTCCCTATATCTTCCCAAGTTCTCTCTATCATGATGTTAACCTGTGTTTCCTTATCCAGAACACAGTCAATGTCAAAGTCTCCTATTCTTTCTTCGATGCATTCTTTTTCTTTGAATATCCTTGATAATTTGATATGTCGGTGGTCATTCAAGGTTTCTTTCATATGTAACAATACTTTCTCTAATTCTTTCTGGGATTCTACCATTTCTGGATTTACCTTAGGGTTTTCATTGTTCAGATTCATTCCCTCAAGCTTAGCAATCATTCTAGGGAAATACAACACTTCATGGTCCATAGCTTTGAAACAAAGACAACTAGGTCTTCTTCTAGGGAATTCCTTAGCAAGATGTCCTGGTCTTCTTCAACTATAATAGAGGGTTAGTCCTCTCTTTATTTTAAATGATCCCCAACCTTTCTCGTACTGCACGCTAGGATCATACGAGCTAACCTGCAAAAAATTCTTTTTAGGATCCTGCATCCACTTGTTAGTCCAAACATTCTTTCTATGCATAGGTGTAACATATATTTCACTATTCTTGTCAGATCTATTAATATCAAATGTTCCTTCATCCATTAATACCCTAGTTTTTTTTATCTAGGGCAGACTATATTAAACATACCTATATCCATACTCTAGAAACAAAAGTTTCCACTTATCTTACTTCTATAGAGAAAAAAGCTTCCAGATTTAAAACTTTTCACCGTTCTTACCTTTATCAGAGAACAGAGATTGCAGATCTTACCTCTTTTAATAATAAATTATCACTTTTACCTTTCTTAGAGCACAAAGTTTTTAGATCTTGCCTCTCTCCTTCATATCTGACTTCTTTTCTTCAGATCAGGCTTCTTTATTTTAGCACAGAGCTTTATAAATCAAGTAGAATATTGTTCACTAGAGAGACGGATCTATGCAAAGATCTTTCACAACTTTAGGATGAATATTTGCACAAATATTCTTCTTTCTCAGTTCCCAACAATCACAGTTTCAGTCCCAGCAAAGGAACTATTTGTTGGCACAGGGGTAGACCCAGGGTTCAATGCTACAACAATGAACCAACAAAACCCTAACTATCGGCCCTTTCAGCAACACCTATGACACAGATGAAGTCTCACTTGAGGTAGAGGCAGGGGTGGTTGTAAGACTCAGATGTCTGCAACCTTAGCTGGGACACAAATCTGTGATTATGATACTTAATATAGCACTTAGCACAGTCAGATCTTCAATATGAAATCAATATTTACTTCGCTGATATAACAGAGCTTCACAACATTCACACTGATCTAAGGTAGTTAAGTACTTAGCATAAACAAACGGATCAGATCTAGCAGAAGCAAGAACTAAACACATTCATAGAAGTCAGATCTAACATTCTTACACATCATTAGCACAAAGCATGAACAGATTTATCTATCTCTATCAAAGCACTTAGCAAGAGAGTCATAAACACATTAAGACAAACACAAAGCATAACAGCACAATGTTTACATGGTTCACCCTCACCATGGGGCTATGTCCAGCAACTCTTTTTCTTTCTTGTCTTCAGTCAATCGGTTACAAGCAAAGAGCCTCAAAAGGCTTATTCTGCACAGGACATAAGATCTGCGCAGCTCGCTAGATCCTTCTTCCTTGCGTTCTAGCACTAATCCTTCCATGATCTTACTACAACGACTTTCACTTAACTCTACATGTCTCACACAGTATGCACAAAGCCTTACAATTCCTGATCACACTGATCCAACTCTTATCACTTAGCCTTCTTGCATACTAACATCACATAGATGCCTTCGTTCTCTTGTTTCTTTTACATTGCCTATACATCTATTTATATATTACAAAATAGGCCTAAACATGGGTAAACCCATGGGCCAACATCCCAATCCCATTACATAATCCCAAAAACCCAAAAAGGACCCAAAAAGCAGCTGAGATCCCGTGATCTCTGCTTCGTCTTGTGCTCCTCCTTTGACAGGATGTCGAAGTCCAAAAATAGGTCAAACTTGACCACATATCAACAAAACCTGGTTAAGGGCCAACACTGAGAAAGGATTATCCTCCTCAAAAGGAAAAAGTGCAATCACAAACCAAATACAAACCATGAAATTTTTTAGAGGAATCTATAAAAGTAAAAAACAAGAAACATATCAAAAGGAATTCTTTTGATGTCACAATAGACTCGTGTATGGAAACACCTTCAATGGTTATTTCTTTTCTTGTAAAAAATTTGGTCCCAAAGCATTGGAATGCAAGATTCCTGAAAAGAAAAATTCAGGAAGGTCTAATAACTTAATGAGATGTTGGAGATGCAATTATGTTGGTAACACAACAATTTTTTTTCATACAATGAGATGCTACAACTATTATAAGTTTGGGCACAAATCCCAAGAATGCAGGAAATCAAGAATAAAACCCATGAAAAATAATCCATACAAGTCAGGAAGGAAATCTAATGAACTTTGGAAGAAAAGAAAAGAGGATCAATATCAAAGGACAAATGTAGAAAATAAAATTTCATCAAACAGAGTGCCTTATGGAAAGATACAAAGAAGAAAATATGAAGCAAAAAGCAAGAAATACGATGAAGATGTATCACCTAAAAATGAAGAAATTGATAACAATAAACTGATGGATGAGACTCCTAATAAGGAATATGAATTTCAGAGCTTTTCATATGAAGAGGAACAAGCTCAAGGAAGAAGAATTTCTAAAGAAGAAGATGAAGAATATCATGGTGCACAAAACAATGTTGATAATGATGAAGTGTCAAAAGAAAATTAGTCTGTAAAATAATGTGATGAATAGAACAAATAATATCTAGAGAAGAAAGAAACAAAAGGAGTTCAAAATATATAAAGATAGAGTATGAACAAAGAAAAGTTATTAATGATATGGAATAATAGTAAAGATCTCTTGGAATCAAAGAACTAAAGATTATCAAGAAGAAGGATAAGAAGAAATAGATCAAGAAGATCAGTAAGTTGCACACCTTTGTCCGTTATGACAAAGGAGAAGACAATAAAACCCTATTTGAACAAAAAAATCCCAAGAGATTAAGATCACAACAGACACATTCAAAGGGGGAGAAAAGTAGTAAAAGTGATATTTCCTTTTTCATTGATGTCAAAAGAGGAGAGATAAACAATAAAAACAAAGTCCAAAATAAATGGGACAAACACAGGGGGAGCATCACCTCAGAGGGAGAGTCACCTCAGGGGGAGAATTATCTCAGGGGGAGAAGAGAAATATTCCCTTTGTCATTGTCTTCAAAGGGGGAGAGATAAAGAGTAAAACAAAGTCAGCTCAAAGGACTCAAAATATAGAATACATTTCATAAGGGAAGTAAGATTTCTTTACTAAGGTTGCCATCAATAACAAAGGGGGAGATTGTTGGCAATTTGGTTGTCATTGATGTCAACCTTGATAAATAGGTGAAGTATCATTGATTTATTGGTTTGAGAAGCATTGTCAATATTGGACATATTGTTATGAAGGTGACTTGAATGTCAAACATTGTCAATATTGAACATAATTTTATGAAGGTTGGACATAATGTTATGAAGGTGACTTGAATGTCAAGAATTTTCAATATTGGACATAATGTTATGAAGGTGAATTGAATATAAATAGAAAGTTAATATTGAATAATATATTTTATGAGCTTGAGACATTCATCCTCTATTTTATAAGGTTGATATTGTGTCATTAACATCCATGCACAAAATAAGAAACTCTGAATAAAATGTTGTTACACATCAAAATTCCTCACTTTGATAATGTTACATTCTCATTGTCGAAAGTGGCGTAAGTGTCACACTCTTGTTGCAAGTGTCACATTATCGTGACGTAAGTGTTGCATCGTGAACGACACCATGAAAACACTTGACACAACCCCTAAAACATGTTAGAAGAAGAAGCCCCGTCATTTGACAGTCGAAACAAAGTGTTTTTATATGAGAATTGGTCATCTTGGAAAATTTTGGAAGATCAACACTCCCCTACTCATATACAGGGAGTGCTAACGCTCTTTTTCTATCTAGCAAGGACCCTTGTAGTGGTTCGTTTCCCATTGTAAGAGAGCGTCGAATTGGTTGAGAAAATATTGGAAGAAATCCCCTTTTTCTCTAAAGAAAGATATGGATGGATCGAGTTGGTTTGTCTAGAATCTAACCCTCAGGCTCCATCTAAGGGAGATATCACAACTGATGGAGCCATATCATCAAATAATCCCAAATATAACCAAGGTGGTTGAGCCTCTCAAATTCTATAAATGGAGGCATTCTCATGGTGAACAAAGGAGGAAAATAATCAGAAAAGCATTTTTTTTCTAATCGTGGATCTTTCGAGCAAGGGTTGGACGAGGAGGGCTTGGAGAGGTTGTTGCAACATCATATAAATATTGTAAGTGTCTCTTTAAAGTTCTCATCAATATACTTGTCCTATTTCCTTCTAGTATATTTTACATGTACTTGTCTATGCTTGTTTTAATATTCATAGATAGATTGGTTTTGTCTAATCCATTAGAGTAGGAAATAATTGTTTGTCTTTTGGTCGTCCATTGAAGAAACTATTCAGAAAGCATGGATTGGAGTAGCTTGGACAAACTTAGAAAGTGAGGTACATCATACTATCCCTCTTACTCTATTTTTTGATGGATAAAGTTAATCTATAGGAATGGTAGTGTCCAATGGTAGTTTTCTATCTTGGTAGCGGGGTCTGTACTCCAAGGGAAAATTCATCTGTCCCCAGGGGAATTATTCTGTAATAGAAATTGGAAACTCCACTGGGGAGTGAACTTTCAGTTTTTTGTTCTTTCCTTGATTTTTTCTGTGGCTCTTGCTTATATTTAGATCCTCTTTGTTGATTTAATCTATCCTTACATCTTTTCATCTTTGTTAAATTGTCTCACAAAGTATCTAATTGAATTTCTTTGAGTTTTTGAGTTTCCTACGTTTTTCTAAATTTTTTCTCAGGACTAGATCCCTCTCCAGTTTAATTCAGAGAATTGATAGCCTGATAAATGCTCCCCCAAAATGTATTAGATAGCATTGTAGTGCTCTGGTGCCTTGATTACCAGAGCATTGATTTTTCTTGCATTGTAGCGCTCTGGTACCTTGATTACCAGAGTGTTGATTTCTCTTGCTTGTTGGGAATAATACTTTGATCTTTTTATTTGACTCAGATATTGTTTTGTCAGATCTTGTCCTTTGTTTGACTCAAACCCGATACTTTTCATTCTTTTATTCTTTATTGAGTTTGTGTTTTCTTTCCTTACTGCAAAATCAATTTTTTTCTCTCAAACTTGGTTTTTTTTGCTGGTCTTTTCGATTATCTTATTGATTAGAAGTTTTCTTAGGGAAATTCATTGATATTAGCATTGTTTTCTTTGTCTTTGATCCCTTACTCAATTCTGAAAGACTGTTCAATGTGATTTTTTTTTCTTTTTGGTGTTTTTATTTGAGTGGATAGTTTTTTCTTCTTTTAATCTCTTATTAAATGTTGAGAGTGTCTTTGTTTGTGTACTTTTGCATCTTCTTTAAAAAAAAATCATAGTAGTGAAGTCATTTTTCATTATTTGTGAAAGCATGAAGCATTAGACGAACTTCTTAATTTTCATTTGCAATCAAACAAATAAATTTTGGTATACATTGGTTTTGAATATTGGAAAGGTTTTCTTTATAAATTGGAAATTTTTTTAATTCTTGTTGAGAATGAAATGGTATAAAATTTTGCATTCTTGAGTGTTTTGTTAGTGAAAAAATAAAACAAACTCTTCTCCTTCCCATAGCTATAAGTTCATTGAAAATAAAGTTTTCATATCATTATTTTCATCTTTTTGGAGTCGAGTGTCAAACATCATTGGTTTCTCTATCATTCACCTTTGTGTAATGAACAACCATGAAAATGAACGCCAATTAAAATCAAATTAGAAAATTTTATTTTTAAGATCTTTACACCAACACTAGAAAAGGACTAGAGATTTGGAATAGGTTGTGAGAGTAACTCTCCAAAGCATTCAAGACAAACTTAGAATATTTTGATGGGGAGAGCAAATCCAACCTTCGTATAAGCATAGTTGGGATGCCCCTCTCACACAGGGGTTAAACACAAGGTCACATTCGGGAGAGCAATGAAGATTATCCCTCCAAGGCTCAACCGATCAGAGTAGTACGATCATATATTGGGGGTTCTTCTTGAGGATCAATTGTTTTCATTTGGTCTCAGAGCTTCGTGAATTATGAATTTGTTTGGGGTCCTCTGGAGTTTACTGGTCAACTTGTCCTCAATTCTCTTGAAAATTTTTAGACTTGATATCTTGCCCATACGTTCAGATTCAACTATCGACTGTACCTACCCATAGGCTGACTACGAGTTGGTATCCTTAGAAGCCACAATATTTAGGGTCCTTACCTGAGGTGACACTGAAGGGAAGTCTTTGTTGTACCTGGAACAGATGTTGGTCAAACTCACTCGGGTTCCTTGGAGGGTAACCCACAAGTAAAACCGCGAGGAAGCTTGCACCAAGGCAGAAGTCTGTTAAGAAGGCCACCAACATAAATGATCCACCTGCTCATGTCATATCCCCTTCTCAATTTAATCACGTGACATTGGATTTCATCACCAACTAGTACGTTCATCGAGATAAGGCATTGTTTTCTTGTTGGTTTTCTAGATTTTTTAGCGAGTGTTGTTTGTTTACTTTAGTTTTCCTTAAAAATTGTGATTGTGGATGATAGAGGTCTTTGTAGATCATGTAGGATGCAATGGTTTCCTCCAGAAGGATAAAAACCCTTACCTTCTATCTCACCTGAAGACATTTACCATGAAGATATTGAGAACCATTCGAACGCTGGGAATGTTGCTACTCCTTTACTAGAAAATCCTGAGAGAGCCTTAGTTATGGCTGAGGAAAGTTCCAATTTTCCTGTAAACCCCGCTTTGAAATTTCCTCTCGATCCACTCCTTGTCTGATTGGACTCCTCAGGTAATGTTATAGTATAAGATTAGCCTCTCTTGCCATCAAGACCATATAATCAATTAGATATGGAACCAATACAACCGAATTTTAACGAAGAATACACTACCCCTGTCCATTCTACTGAAATGGTAGATCCACAATGAAATCATGTTCGTTCTATATGGATAACACCATCAAGATGGGACCTTTATGAAAAAATTAATTTTAGCCGACACCCTTTGACCCTCCACATGCCTCTACCACCTCTGGTGCAAAGGCATGACCATCAGTTCAGCCCATTGACCGTCCCGTTGAACCAACAGTCAATATTTCTACCACTTCAGGCCAATTCCAAATTGAAACAAGAGTTGTGATACCTATTCAGATGAAAAGTACCTTGACAGTTACACCTCCCATCCCTCTTCAAGATACAACTTCATATACTCCACATAATCATGTTGGGACATCTTCACATCACATAATGCAAAACCCTGCCACACAACCAAATCCAACTGGGGGACAAATCCCTACTGGTGGGAAACTGTTCTCCAATGTACACATCTCGACTAGGGGGAAACCCCCTCTTCCCAGTCACATCTCATTTTCTATCCAACCAATGGCAGGGGGACAATCTCAACCTTCATTCACCGGAAACCCCCCATGGTCCTAGTGACCACCCCAGGGAGGTTAGTTCCATCAACCACATCAGGGAGGGTCATTGTACCCCAACCCGCAAGGAGGACTACCAAATCCCAATCCTGATAGACTACATTCTAGACAACCCTTCTTGAGAGTCCCGAATCCCACTTGGGATCCTCAATGTCAGCCATATTTTCCTCCCCAAGGGCCAAATCCGTACCCTCCTCAGGGCCAACCTAGTTACCCTCTTCAAGGGCACATTAGTTACCCTCGACAAGCTAATCAAGCGAACTATCCTCCCCCAGGTTACACTAGTTATCCTCCCTAGGGAAAAATGGGTTTCCCTTCTCCTTTTATGCACATTCCTCAACAAATAAATACCACCTTTGTTGGTCAACAAAAACAACATATGGGAGGGCCTCCTAGCTACAATTATCCACCTTAACGAGTTACAACCCTACTGGTGTTCCTATTCCACACCAGTATCATCCACAAGTCAATAGACAACTACCCTTCTTAGCCACTCTAGATCTACCAGATATGTCGATATTAGCCAACGATCCCATATTACACTCCCCTTTTTGGCCAGTCATTCCTACCAAATTACCTTCCGACATTCCAAAATTTCACGGTAAACCTAGTGAAGACCCTAATAACCACATTATGACCTTTCATACATGGTTCTCATTGTTGGCAAATTCAGTGGACAGAATGCAGTGAATGCTTGTCATTGATGACAACAGTGAGGATAGCAGAATAAGAAATTTGAATGTAAAGCTCAGGAGGAACAACATGGAAGAAGATGCCCACAAAAGCTCGAGATACAGAAGTTTGCTGAGAAGAAGGAAGATGGTGACCATTGGATCCCATACAAATTTCCCGAAAGAACGAGAGTCGTCAGATCTTCAGAAGCTGCGCAGAGGTTAAACGCAGTGGTTAAGTCCTACTGTGTAG
>SNQJ01S0072848.1:58314-77133 GCA_010110895.2 Picea sitchensis | reverse complement strand
TGGGATACCAACCCACTTACGTTAGTTCTTAACACCTATAGTTAAAATATAATGTTCAAACTTGCTCTATGGTTTATCCGGGCAGAAAAAGGGTCGAGACCTAGCCCCAACCCTAGTCACACTACACCAAAACCTTTCCACATGACCATACGCGTGGATTTTCCAACAATCAATTGGATGGGTGTGGGGATCTAGGTCGACACCTGGCCACATGGGGGGCCACGTGACCACAACCTATGACAGTTAAGGCGCTTGACGTGCTAACGGTGCGACAATTGCACCCACAATCCAAAAACACATCTAGTGACTGTTTTTGGAAAAACAAATACATGGAGTTAGGTTCATTCACACAAAGGTGCGTTTTGGCGAGCAGGTACAACAAGTTATTGGGAAAAACTTCCAGGGAGTGTATTTTTCTCATTTTTTGGCCAAACCAGGTGCAGGAAGAGCCCAACTAGAGGTTTTTGGACATTCTTCAGCCATTGAAGCCATCTATTTTTCATTATTAGCATTGTAAAGAACTTATTTTGACACTTTGAACATATAATGGAAATGATCCATTGGAAGATGGACTAGGAGATGTAGCCCAAGAGAGGGGTGAACTTCTTTATCATTTTGTTTTGTTATGTGCTTATTTTTTATGGTTGTTTATGACTATTTATTCCATTCATGTTAAGTAAAAATTAATTAAGTTTATGTTCTTGCAAACTTTATCCAAATTCCTAAGTCACATAACTATTTCACTTGTAAATTTGTATACACAAACCTTTTTCATTTTTAGATCAAGTTAGTATCAGAGAAAAGGTTTTTGAAGGTTTGATTGGTTGCAAGTATTTGTTTTTTNATGCTGCTTGGTAACACATGAAGAAATATTAATAATTGTTAAGAAGGTGTAAAATTGTTTAAGCTTATAAACAACTGATTCACCCCCCCCCCTCTCAGTTGTATTAGTATTTCCAACACTCATCAAATTCACTAATGGATGATTCTATCCAGCTAGTATTTTTCTAACTGATCTAGGGGATCAAATTGTGCTCAAAAATCAAATTTCTCAGAATTTCTTCAAATCGGAGATGTGCGTAGGAATCCTCGTTACGAACCCAATGCAACTTGAGAAGACTCAAACATGAATTGTATGAGAAATATATCACGTTCTATTCATTTTTCCAAACATACAAAATTTTGTTGACTGTGCAGTCCATACAATTCATACAGTGACGTGGCAGAGTGCTGAGTTGGTATGCTGACAGGGTAGGCACGTTGTCAGACATGTGGGAGAATAAAGTTGTGACATGTGTCATATTTTGGGGTAAATGATATGGTTCCACATGGCCCAGTCATGGGCTTCCATGTGGCACCCTCGAGTTTGTTGGCAGTTGGAAATTTTTTTATGACTCCATAAGAGTCGAAACCGTGACCTCCGGGTAGGGGGGGAGTGACTTGGAAGGGTTGGGCTACCATCCCACCCAATGTGTTCCTTGTTATGTATAGTTTAAATGTATTATTTGAATTTCATTCAATGTTTGGTTTGCGGAGAAAAGGGTGGGGCCTAGCCCCAGCCCCGACACATAAACTATTCCATATAATTGTTCCATATGTCCACACATTAACACTTGGTGTGCGCGGAGACTCCATCATGGCCCCTGATTTATATATCCCCAAACACATTCACATATTCCCTTTGCATATAACCTCCTGCTATATGTTTGGCACGCGAGATTTTTGGTACGTGGAATTTTTTTTGAACAAAGGTTAAGCCCTAGTCACATGCAAATTACCACATGACCAAATACCTTCGCGGAGGGAGCTAGTTGAAGGGAGCTCCAAAATGGTAGGTCATTGGCCACATGGGGCCATATGACCAAGTTCTTCGTCAGATTTTGGGGGCCAGCGCACTAACGGTCCAACATTTTCGCTTGATTTGTGGAACTGTTGTGTGTATTGGGTTTTGGAGCGGATAACACAAAGAGGCCAAGTTAGTCTATCAGTGAGTTTGTTTTGGAGAGAAAGTACAACAAGCTTAAAGGGGAAAAGTTCCAGGAGGTGTAAATTCTTCATTTTTTGGCCAAACCAAGTGCCCAAAAAGCCCAGCTAGGGGGTTTTGGACGTTCTAAAGCCATTGAAGCCATCTATTTTGTATTCTGAGCATTGTAAGAGAATTTTTTAAGAATAATGAAAATGATCCAAGGGAAGCTGGACCAGGAGATGTATCCCAAGAGGGGTGAACTCCTTTATCATTTTTTTTGTTATGTGTTCATTATTGATGGTTTTTATATGTCTCATATGCTGCTCATGCTTAAGTAAAACTCATTGATTTTATGTGTTAGTAACTTGATCCAATTACCCAAACACATACCATTTATACACTTGCAATTTAAAGAGACAAGAATTCTTCACTTTAAAGATCTATTGGAAACAATTTCATTCCATTTTTAGATCAGTTGGCATCAGAGCTTTGGGTTTTGAAGGCCTGATTGTTTGCAAGTGTTTTAGTTTTTCTGATGCTTACAAGGTTGAAGCTCACAAGAGGAGAAGGTCAACTTGTAGAGACAAGTTCTCAATTGTCAAGAAGGAGAACTGTCAAATCACCTCAAGATTCAAGAAGTTATTCACCAAGTATGGCTCATGAGGAGAGTCATGGAACCCTTTCTTCAGAAGAGGAAACTTTCAGGAAATCTTTCTTTGATATGGTTGAAATGGTGAAAGTATTATTTGATGAAATGAATGCAAGATTGCAGGGTGAAAAATCCAACACTCCAAAAGGAAAAGGAGGGAGTGGTGATTCTCCACCTCTTTCACCTCCATCTTCCACATCTTCCACCATTTCACAACCACCTCCAAATTCTCCAAAAGGACATGGTAAAACTCCCTTATAAACTCCTTTACTAAAGCTTGATATTAAGTTTGAATTTCCAATGTACAATGGAGAGGTAAATGCTGAGAAATTAGATAACTGGATTCGTCAGATTGAAGTGTATTGTAGGATACAAAGAATCATAGATGATGAAACTCATTTGGTGGCAAGCCAAAACTCAAGAGGACATGAAGAAACATGGTAAAGTTTTATCCTCTTGGAATGATTTTATTGTTGCAATTAAAAGGCAATTTTATCCATTAGCATACATGCAGAAAGATATTATGGATTGGATAAACTTTAGGCAAGCTAAAGGGAAATATGTGCAAAGCTTCACTCAAGAATTTAGGAGAAGAGATTTGGTTTTGGGTGTAGATTTGTCTTCACAAGATACTTTGCTCAAATACATTGGAGGTTTGCATAGCTACTTGAAGCATAAAATACTTATGTTTAATCCTTCAAATATAGATGAAGTACGTGTGCAGGCTACTCATTTAGAGGCAAGAGGAAGGAATGAAACTCAAGAGGGCAACAAGAAGTTTTTTAATGGGGACAAGGGAAAGAGGAAGTTTGAAGGAAATGGAAAGAAAAATTCTTATAAAGAAAGAGAGAGAGAAAATTTCACGTAAACATTGTTCAAAGGATGGCAATGATGAAGACCATTGTTGGAAACTTCATCTTGAAAAGAGACCCAAAATGTTCAACAACAAAGAGAAACCAAACATTGCCGCAACTATACAACAAGATTTAGGATCTAATTCGGAACATGAAACAAAAATCACAGCCATGGGTTTACAAGGTAAGAATTATATTACTAGTACTAGTTCTTCAAATTTTTCCATCAATGAAACTCAACATGAAAAAGAAACGACAAAGCTTTTCTGCATAAGGGTAATTTCCAAACATACCAAGATAGATGCTCTTTTTGATACGGGATCACAAGCAAACCTTATTTCTGAAGACATTGTAAATAAACTAGATTTGGAAACTACTCCTCATCCTAAACCATAACCTTTAGGTTGGATATGTAGCAATGCCAAATTGCATGTGACAAAAAGGTGTAAACGTAGATTTTCCATCACTGCAAACTATATAGATGAGGTAGAGATTGATGTCATTCCATTGGATATTTGTGGTATTGTGTTTGGAAGCCCATACTTATATGATAGGAGAGCCATTTTTCATCGTCATGAGAACAAATATCATTTGTTCAAAAATGGAGTTGAGTACATTGTTAGAGCACACACAAAGAAGATGAATTTGTCACTTACAAATGCTNGTATTGTGTTTGGAAGCCCATACTTATATGATAGGAGAGCCATTTTTCATCGTCATGAGAACAAATATCATTTGTTCAAAAATGGAGTTGAGTACATTGTTAGAGCACACACAAAGAAGATGAATTTGTCACTTACAAATGCTGGACAAATGAAGAGACTAGTCAATGCTAGTAAGAACCTTGCACTTTTGATGATTAAACCCAAAGACAATGATGAAGAAGAAGTTATCAAAGGATGTGATGAAAAGTTACAATCTGATTTGTATGAGGTTGTTAACAAAACTGTTGAGATGTTTTAGGAACCAAGGGGATTGCCTCCTAGAAGGGGTATCCAACAAGAGATTCTATTGCAACAAAGAGGTCCTCTTCCAAACATTGACATGTGTAGGATGTTAGTCATGGAGAATGTTGAAATTAGAAAACAAGCCCAAGAGTTTCTTGACAAAAGGGTCATCAAACCAAGCACGTTGCCATGCAGGTCACCAATTGGTTTGGTTCCAAAGAAAGATTGTATATGGCATATGTGGGTAGATTTCAGAGCCTTGAACACGACTACATATATGATTGCTAAAGGAGATAAATGGAAGAAAGCTTTGAGATAGCTCCATTACATTCCTTGAAAAGTTATTTTTTTCACTTGGCGATAAGGTATAAGAAATACTTTTATGACAAAGTTGTTGATATGCGTACTAGGCCTATTGTTAGTGATTTAGTTATTTTCAAGCATAATCTTATCATGCATGAGAGCTATTGGGAACACTATGCTATAGATCCTGATTTCAAAGATTTTTATGCAACTTTGTGTCGTGCTAACCAAGTTGAGGAATTGGATTCCTATGTACATGGTAAACTTTTGTATCTTGGCAAGCTATGTTTTTCACAGGGTGAAAGAGTCAACAAGATAAGGGAAGAACATTCTTCTCTTGTTGCTAGCCATTTTGGTATTGGCACTACGGTGGCTAGATTGAAAAGAAAGCATCATATGTTTTGGGATGAGCATATACACTACTTTAAGCCTGGTTATAAGAAGACCAAGAAGTTCATTGAACCAGTTCAGTTTGTACAACGAACCGTTCAAGAACAGTTGAGAAAGAGCCAAGCCAAGTACACAGCAAGGCATGACAAGTTTCGTATTGGTCTCAAAGGCACTAATCCAAGAAAGGTTGGATGGATTGAGATTGTAAGGGTGAGGGAATTGTACCCTCATCTTTAGATTGACTAAAAGTAGTCTTTTGGAGGTCCAAAATATTCCCAATGGGGAGGTGTGATCGAGGGGATAAAATTGTGCTAAAAAATAAAAGTGCTCATAATCGCTTCAAATCGAACATGTGTGTAGACCTCATTGTTACGAACCCAACACAACTTGAACGGGATCAAAAGGACTTCGTATGAGCAAGATATCACGTTGTTTTCATTTTGCCAAACAAGAAAAATTTTGATCACTATGCAGTCTGTACAATCCATACAATGACATGGCAGAGTGTTGAGTTGGCATGTTGATAGGGCATGCAAGTTGGTAGAAATATGGGTGAATACATTTGTGACACATGTCATTTTTGGGGAAAATGATATTGTGCCACGTGGCCCAGTCGTGGGCTTCCACGTGGCACCCTCCAGTTTGTTGACAGTTGGAAAAATTTGTATGACTCCATAGGAGTCGAACCCGCGACCTTTGGGAAGGCAGGAGTGACTTGGCAGGGTTGGGATACCAGCCCACTAACTATGTTCCTTGTTATATATATTTTAAGTGTATCATTTGAATTGCATTTAGAGTTTGGTTCATAGAGAAAAGGGTTGGGGCCTAGCCCCAGCCTCGACGCATAAAATATTCCATATAACTGTTACATATGTCCAAACATTAACACTTGGAATGTACGGAGACTCCAGCATAGCCCTCGATTTATATAGTCCCCGACGCATTCACATATTCCCTTTGCATATAAGCTCTTGCTATATGTTTGGCGCATGAGAGTTTTGGCACGTGGACTTTGTTTTGAACAAAGGTTAAGCCCCAGTCACATGCAAATTAGAACATGACCAAATACCTTCATGGAGGGAGCTATCCGATGGGCACACCAAAATGGTAGGGCATTGGCCACATGGGGCTATACGACCAAGTTCTCCACTGGAGTTTGGGGGCCAACGCACTAACGGTCCTACATTTTCGCTTGATTTGTGGAACCATTGCGTGTGCTAGGTTTTGGAGTGAAAAACACACAGAGATTGGGTTAGTCTGTAAGTGGGTGCATTTTGGTGAGAAAGTACAACAAACTTGAAGGGGAAAAATTCCAGGAGGTGTAACTTCTTCATTTTTTGGCCAAACCAGGTGCCCAAAAAGCCCATCTAGGGGTTTTGGGGCTGGGCTTTTTGGACGTTCTGAAGCCATTGCAGCCATATACTTTGTATTCTGAGCACTCTAATAGAACTTTTTAAGAATAATGAAAATGATCGAAGGGAATATGGACCGGGAGATGTATCCCAAGAGGGGTGAACTCCTTTATCATTTGTTGTGTTATGTGTTCATTATTGATGGTTTTTAGCTGTCTCATATGCTTCTCATGCTTAAGTAAAACTCATTAATTTTATGTGTTAGTAACTTGATCCAATTATCCAAAAACATACCATTTATACACTTGTAATTTAAAGAGACAAGACTTATTCATTTTAAAGGTCTATTAGAAACAAATTAATTCAATTTTCAGATCACTAGAACACACTTACGGGTGCAGTGGCTAAGTGGTACATTGAATTACAACACCTAACTTTTCAATTTTTTAATCCACTTTCCATGGATTTCCTCATGCACTTCCAATTACCTATCCTCTACGAAATTGGCACAAAACATTTGACCTCCCTTTGTCGGACCAACTCCGTACATATCTCTGATCATATTCATGAGTGGCGACGATGACGACGGTTGATCAAAGAAACCATTCCTGACCAATTGCTGGATGATTGGTTCAAAAAATATATTTTACCTCCTTTTTCTCGTGATGTAGCCATGGGTTGTATCGTTACAAAAGAGGAATCCATTGCACATGTCTAGTATCTGGACTTGGTTTATTCCTAATCCAAGAATTTGTATGAACTGATTCCAAACTCTCCCCGTCCATCAACCGATCCATCAAAACAATCCTCCACCGCTCATGCAGATGGAGTTATTGGTTCCGTCAAAACCCAGTCCAGTTAATAGTCGACCAACATGACCAAACATTCATTCACTACTCCCACTACCAAATCGAATTCACTCTCATCAAAATCCCCCCCCAACTCAAATATCTTAGGTGAATGCAGTTCAATCTGATTCTTCACAACAATCAGGGGGAAAGAAGAAAATTAAGAATAAACCCAAGAAAAATAATAATCAAACCGAAAATGAAAAAACACAAACACAACCACCTTCTACTGAGAAACAACCGTAGCACAAACTGAAATTTCCATGTCTCATTTGTGGTGAATATCACTACACACGATATTGTCCTCATCAAGACGAAGTTGCCAAACTTTTTAAAGGAAATTATCAACCTGTTGTATTGACAAATCCTTTTCCATAGTAGAATTCATTGGTTGCACAAGCTCTTGCACCTCCGATAGGAGGTAATCCAAATCATCCTCCTTACGAGGAAGCTTCATCGAGTGCACACATTTACGTGTTTAATGGGATAGATGACTTGACCACTCACACTATGACATATGACACACCTCCAGGTAAAACCGATAAAGAAAAAGTAACTACTAGTACTACACCAGATCCACCACCCACTATAGTTACTCCTCCATCTGGGCCACTCCAGATTGAGAAACCCAACTTTATCTCTATTCCACGCCCTCCCAAGAGCACAATTCGAAGGTTGACCTTCGATCCTAACTTTTGTGCTGCTCAAAACTACAACATATTTGAACATTTAGCTCAAGAACCTTGCGCTATGTCAGCTCTCAAGGTTCTATAACACTGCCCTTGCCAATGTAGGACACTCTTGGAAGCCATCAGACCTATATATCCCGAGTCCTGAAATAATATCACATTTAACGTGGATAATTTCAAATCACGACACTCTCACCAATTTGCTTTCCAAAACGATGTTGTTTTTCATAATCAACATATTCATCACACGATCTTGGAAGAGGGGGAATCAACATGTGTCATGTATGTGGCTTGCTGTAAAGGCCTTAAATCCCCTAGTCTTAATCAATCTCCCACCATGTTACGAGCATTTGATGGAAGAGGTTTCCGACCTCATGGATTATTACAATCCTTAGCCATTCAATTGGGAGGCAAGATTGTTTCTATAGATGTTGAAGTAATCGATGCTCCACTCGATTATAACTTGTTTCTGGGGAGAAGTTGGTTCTATGTTATTATTTTTGTCGCTTCATTGATTTTTTGATGCATCTAGTTCCCTCATCAGGGTAAAATTGTGACCATCGATCAGTTAGATTATTTCACCCCCGACGCTCGCACTCAAAAAACCAACAATAATCATTTTCTAGGAGACTCAAAAATCACTTATGAAAGTGTTGGAGTAGGTATCTTGAAATACTATTCGCTCATGGGTACCTTCCCTACACCTCTTCCTCCCACTACGCAACATATCACAACGATTAATATGATTTCTATTATGGCACATCAATCCTTCGAATCATCTGATCCATGGATCCTACCTCGTCCCTTAGAATTCGATACACTAGGTGACATCATGCCACTTAGTCCTGTAGAGGTTGAATATGATGCCATTCAGTCTGCCTCTCCTTCCCTTGATGACCAACATCTTCTTCTGTCTACAACTTATGCATTACCATCCTAGTTAAATTCCCTATCCTCTACTTTCGATTACATCCTATAATTTTTTCCATCAGATGAATCTATTATGGAAATGATTAGTATCAAGGAGGCACCATGGGGTGACAACCACCATCGTTCATCATTTCTTCCTAGTTTGGATGACATAGAGAAATATATTTCCTCTATCTTTCCTAGTGATATCATTGAATCTCCCCAATCTCCAATACTCACTCAGGATACCATCTCTGAGGGGAATTTGGAAAACCTCTCTTCCACAATTACTGTCGACATATCCATTAAAGAAGGTATTGTGGAAAACATACAACTATGTGAAAATTGTTCAGCTAAAGAAGTTGAAACTTATATCACCTTGTATAAATAATTTCACGACATCTTCACCTGGAGCTATGAATAAATTCTAGGTATCGATCCCTAGATCATTGTGTGTGAAATCAAAACTTACCCTAGAGTTAAACCTATAAGACATAAACTTCGCCTAGTTCATCCTAAGAAAACCGTGGCAATCAAGGCAGAGGTAGAAAAAAGTTTGAAATATGGTTCTATTTATTCTGTCCTTTTGACCGAATGGATTTCCAACATCGTTATGGTCATCAAGAAATAATGGTCCATTCGTGTTTATGTTGATTATCGGGATCTTAATAAGGCTTGTCCCAAGGACAATTACCCTACACCCTTTATCCAAATTATCAATAATTCCGTTGGAATCGTCATTTTCTCTTTTATGGATGGATTTTCTGGATATAACCAGATCAACATTTTACCGGATGATCAAAATAAAATAACACTCATCTTCCCTTGGGGAACTTTCTCTTATCGAAAATTACCCTTTGGCCTTAAAAACGTTGAAGCCACTTTTCAGCAGGCCATGTCATACGTGTTTCACGGCATCAAACATATCATTGAATCTTATCTCGATGACTTACCAGCTCACTCGTCTCATCGACGAGACCATATTGATAACCTATTATCCATATTTCTTCAATATAGGTTTTACAACATATGTTTGAACCCCCATAAATGCATTTTTGTTGTCGAATCAAGGAAACTCCTCAGATTCATATTCTCCAAATATGGGATTAGGGTGGATCCCTTAAAAGTAAAATCCATTCTCGCTTCACCTCCTCCCAACAATCTTACCCAACTGAAAATTTTGCAAGGGAAGGAAAACTTTCTTCGTCGCTTCATTTTAAATTACGCCAAAATCAGTAAAGGATTCATGAGATTGTTGCATAAAAACACCCCTTTCATCTGGGATGCAACCGCTCAGCGCTCATTTGATGCTACTAAACATGACTTAATGAACACACCTCTTTTGAATCCACCAAATTATGAAAAATATTATATCCTTTATTTTGTTTCCTCTACTTCCACTATCTCTATGGTGCTAGTACAAGAGGATGATGATGACAACGAACATGTGATCTACTATCTAAGTAAAATTCTATCAGGTCCTGAACTCCAGTCTTCACATGTCGAAAAGTTGGCTTTGGCAGCAGTTATTTTCGTCCAGAAATTTCTCCATTACATTGTTTTACGCACTACCATGATCATCGGAGAATCGAACCCCATGTGCCACATCTTGACTCGTCAAGTACTTGGGGGAAAATATTTGAAATGGATTGTCATCCTCCAAGAATTCGATCTCAAGTTTGCCAAATCCAAGGCTAAGAAATCGTTGGTTTTTGTGGAATTAATTTGCGATCTTCCCCATAATGATGAGGATACTAAGCCCAACGATTCCCTTCCTGATGAATCCATATTCCTTATTAGTACATCTGATCCATGGTATGGAGATATTCTTCTCTATATCCAAACCCAACGCTTTCAATATAGCATTTCACGTGATGAACAACGTCGCATTAGAAACCACTCAAAGTGCTACCTTATCATTAGCAACACGTTGTACCATCATGGAATTGATATTATCCTATGACGTTTCTTAACCCACAAAGAGGCTGAACAATTTTTAAGTGACCGTGACCTTGGAGCTTGTGGTGGTCATCTTTCTGGGATGGCTACATCCCAACTTTTTTTATGTGTCGGTTATTTTGGTCCTTCCATATTCAAAGATTGCATTGATGTCATTAAAAAAATATCACCCTGTCAGATCTTTCATAGGAAAGAATGTACCCATCCAGCTCCATATCTTTCATTGTTGCCATCAGTCCCTTTGAAAATGGGCATCGAATTTATGCAATGTAAGCCTACCTCAATCAGGGGGCACGGTTATATCATTGTTGATGTCAATTACTTCACTAAATGGGATGAGGCTATGCCTACATTCCTTAACAATGGATGTAGTGCAACAATTTTTGTGTTCAATCACATCATCACTCGATTCAGTGTGCCACAAGCTATCGTAACTGATCATGGATCCCATTTCCAGAACCAGATGATGGGTGAAATGCGCACCAAGTTAGGTTTTCTCCATGAAAACTCATCCCCCTACAACCCTCAGGAAAATGGACAAGTTGAATCCATCAAAAAGGTCCTGAAAACCATGCTTCAATGCATGGTGGGAGTGAACAAAAATTATTGGCACTTGCAGCTCTTCTCCACACTCTGGGATTATCTAACTTCAGTTAAAACCACAACTATATTTACACCCTTCCATTTGTTATATGGGATAGAAGCAGTATTACCAATCGAATGTGAGATTACTTCGTTGAAACTCACCGTAGAACTCTTACCCCACACTTATTTTGAAGAGAAATTCTTCTTATATTTGACCATGTTGGATGAAACTCGTCGCAATGTTGCTCTCATCAACGAGACGTATAAAAAACGCATGAAAAATCAATATGATAAGTCCATCAAACCTTGCACTTTCATAGAAGGAGATATATTCCTATTCTATGATTAAGATCGTGACAAACTGTGGGTAGGAAAGTTAGAATCAATGTGGCACATACCATACATCATAAAACACATGTTACATAGAGGTGCCTATGATTTAGTAGATTACGATGGAATATCTCTCAGTGAGCCCCTAGTGGGATTTACCTTAAGAAGTACTATGCATAGAATATCTCGCATGTGTTATTTGTACATTACTGTACTATATAATTTTGACTTGGTGTGTCTTTTATTTTGCGTGCACAAGGTTTTTCTCAACTACTTATACTTTTCTTTGTGATTGAATGTGCAGATGACATCATCCTTTCCCATCTATTTTAGGTTTGTGGATGGCGCTAGTCAACATAACTAGAACATCTCTGTTATAGCTTGGGTCATCTACCACTCTAGCAAGTTAGTGAGTTCGGGAAGTATGTGCCTCGGATATGCAACCAATAACGTTGCATAGTATCATTATGTCATAAGACTCTTAATCGAAGCCTCCTCTCTAGGTATATCTCAATTGATTATCAACCTTGATTCTCAACTCGTGGTCTGTCAACTAAATCGTCATTACGCCATTCACAACTCAACTTTACTACGTCTCCATATGAGGTTTCGTTGTCTCGAAATAGATTTTGAATTTCTTGAATATAGACACATATCAAGAGACCTCAACTAGATCGCAGATTCGTTAACAAATTACATGTTGGATTGGTATAGTGTGCATAGATAAACATTTGAAACACAAAGCATATGTATAAAAAACATCACATAAAACAAAAAATACAACATAGGTAGCCACCGTAAAACTCATTTATATATATAAGCGTTATAACAATTTTTTTTTTCAAAATACCTCATACAAGAGTACATAACAGGGAAAAATATGGGCCCTCATTCCCATATTATTATTGTAAAGAATAAAAAATGATTGGGGACTCTAATCACCCCCCTGTATCACATTGTTCTTCGCATAGCACACTATCACTCATGTCACCCATCGTAGCAATGATTGAGGCTCTCAGAGACCCAAAATATATGTCGTTGAAAGTATAGAGTCACATATCACCTCCTCAGGGGTGGAACACCCATGGTCAAACCCCATAGGTTCCCCTCCACCTCCTAGAGTCCTCCCGCTACGACATCATGTTCAATTTCTGCTTGTGCATCTCTATGACACCCTACGTGCATCTCCGCCAGACGTGACACACCTTTGTCTGCATGATGAAAATAAATGACTTATATCCCTCATTGTACAACCAAAAACATATAAAAATAACCAAAAATATATCGTTACGAGGTTATGATATTTCGTACCTGATGCGTCCCACTGTATACCCTCGGGAATTACCAAGTCCGCACTGCCCATGAAATCTACTCCAACATATGGGAAGTCCTCGATCACCACCAACTGCCTCCTCCACCATGCAAAGAAGTTGGCAGTGAATCTAAAATTCGAAGGATCATTCCCCAACTTGGGGGAGAGACTAGTCCACCTCTCCATGCGAGGCTCGGTCATAGGGTGTGTTATCATTGCAACCTTTGGCTGCAACTGGAGAATCCGCTCTAGGAAAAAAAAGACAAATAAAGAGCCATATACGAACTATTTTTTTTCTACCAGTTATACATTTGGATATCTGCTCTTTAACATTCCTCAGGAACCCTGCACTCCAGTTGAACAACTTAGGTTCCAAGCACTGAATGGCGTAAGAAATTTTATACTTTGAAGCAAGATGGCCACTGGTTCTCCCCACCAACTTGGTGATAGAGAATAGGATGGATTGAAGTGATAGATACCTCACATATTTTATAACAATCCTTCCTCCCACCAACTATGACCCTGGTATGTAGTATTCGGTAACATATGCCTCGGTCAGTCGTGGAGTAGCCTAGTGTCTGGAATAAAGTATGGGCACCCCTCTCCTCAAGAGCCCTGTCAAAATGTATACATCGTCCATCTCAATCTCAAGCATATGCAACCCAATTCAGAATGCTTGTTCATCGTCATCCCATAGACCAATCAAGTATCCAAGTAATAACACTACTTTCCTCGTGTTTTGAAGTTTGAAGGACTTGAGAAATCCACAATTGCATAAGGTCACCCTCACTCTAGGGTATTGAAGAGTAATGATGTCATCAAACTCATGCTCGTGTTATTTCCATTCAATCATGGCTGGCTATGTATGAAGCCTACAAATACATCAAGTAATCATCATTAGCTAAACCCTCAATGAAAGAAATTGCTCCTTTTTAGCCTAAAAAAAATAAATTAAGTTCTACGCCTAGTTCTCCCTCAAAGAAGAAAAAAAAGCACTAGTGTGCTCAATGTGCACACCATGGCATTGAAATCATGATCGGTTCTCCCCTTGATGCCTTGAGGGAGCGTCAATCCAGTTCGACGCTCTAGGGCTTCCCAAGGAGCCTGGAACACCTAAACTAAAGGATGAAATGCAATAAAAAGGAATGAAAAAAATGACGAGGAGGAAGAAACTAACCTGATCCAGATGGTTTCGAAAAGGGTTGCCCACAACCCCCACAATCAACACTCAAAAAAATGCTCCAAAAGAGGTAAAAACTCAAAGACCAGAGGAGAATAGTAAAAGAAAAGGTAAAAATGAATTTTTGACCTAATTTAATATTTGATATACTTAATTTGCTCATTTCTCCTTATTACAAAGTATATTTATTGTTTTTATTTTTATTTTTTGAGAAAATACTAATATCTTGTGCCCAGAACAACTTAATTTTACAGGAATTTGAGCAGAGTTTTTTCAATGAACTTGTAACACCAATGAGCTTATTCTTTGCTCTTTCTCGTGCTCAAAAATACACGAGAATGCAACCGAGTATACGTTTATAAAAATTTTGGACTCATAAAGTTTATACAAAAAAGGAACCCCTTGGAGTATTCTTTAGCTCTCTTCATACTCTCTAAACATGAAAAGATTGTTGAGTGATATTGCTTCCTTTCACACTCGTTAAAAGGTTTGAACGGGCATCTTATGAGTAATAGTTTATCTCTTTTTCAGAACTCAGAGACTAAAATTACAAAAAAAGGACAACCCTGGAATCACCTTTAAGTTCTTTTTAGACTCTCTAATCATGAAAAACCATTGGGTTTTCCTTCTCTAGACTTGTTGAACTACACATTGAAGGGCCCATATGGGAATGAATCCTTACTTCTTCCAGTTCATTAAACAAAGGAAGAGGAACTTACCGAAGGTGAGTTGTATCGAGCATGTGTTATCCTCCTCGAGATTGTTAAATTAAAAAGAGGCACTCATCTATCTGGATGGAGAAAAAATTGAAGGAAGTGGGTCATGTTTCTTGAAAAGTTTTGTAAACAACTCTTGCAGTCACCCTTGAACATGACACTTTCTTTAACCTCCAAACTGAACACTTGGATAATCCACCAAACCTATGCACTGAACCAATCCTATGAGTCTTTCCACTCCTTTGAACCATCCAAAGAATGCCTCAGCACTCACTACATTATTTTTTGGTACATTCTACGTTTATGCTACCAAGTCTCATTTCATGCCTTAATGTTCAAGGGAAGTTTCTGCCTCAAGAGTCAACCATTTACTAAACTAAAATTTTCCATACCTCTGTCAGTCTTTGTTCATCTTCTATATCTTATCACTTTCCTGTGTCAGTTTCGTGTCGATGATGGGGGATACATCAAGGCCCTCCTTTGATGAGTCTTTTCCAGTCGACTTCAACACATCCTCCAGGAATTAGACTTAGAAACCAATTAATACCCTGGGACCTGCATGCCTCAATGGTAAGACACCTCACTTCAAATAGTGGGTTTTCATCATTGAACTTTGATTCGATGACTCCACGAATGTTCGACCTCAGCTCATTTATTCACATTTTTTGGATTGTACTAGGGTACCTTGGGGTTCATTGACATCACTGGTGATTTCCCTCACACTTGTTAACATTTTACCTCAATGAACAATAATCAAGTGGTTTATACCATTTTCGATGTCAAAACATATATTCACATGGCTAGATTTGTACCACATCGGGATTGGGACAAAGACCCTAGGTTGAGCATTTACTTTGATATATTCTTTGCCCAGGCTACGAAGGAATTTATTTGAGCATGTTGATACTTATGTTGCAACATAGATCCACATTTTATTGGTCTATGGCTATGATTTATCATCTCATAACTCCACTATGTACTTTTCGTGGCTATGATCAATTCATGTCATAGAATTATGGATCCACATTGTATCTCTGGTGGCTATACCCTTAGTCAATATCATCATGGATCCGCAGTGCATTTATTGGCATCCATAATTTGTGTCATTTATAGTTTGAGAATAGGTATTCCTGCCTCGGGAATGGAACACGTATTAATAGTGTTTGATGCTTGTCTGCAGTTTCTACCAGGTTCCCCGAATCCATACCCTTGATTCGAAGAATATACAAAGTGTTTAAGCTATCATCTTTCATTCTCTGACTTCACACTTAGTGGGGAAATCCATTACACATCAAAATTCCTCACTTCGATAATGTTACATTCTCATTCTTGAAAGTGTCATAATTGTCGCACTCTTGTAGCAAGTGTTGTAATTTTCGCATTCTCATCACATAAGTGTCACATCATCAACGAAACCATGAAATCACTTGACACAACCCCTAAAACATGTTAGAAGAATAAGCCCCATCATTTTACAATTGGAACAAAGTGTTTTTCTATGAGAATTGGTCATCTTGGAAACTTTTGGAAGATCAACGCTCCCCTCCTCATACACAAAGAGTGCTAGAGCTCTTTGTCTATATAATAGGGAGCATTGTAGCACTATGTTTCCCATTGTAAAAGAGTGTCGAATTGGTTGAGAAAATCTTGGAAGAAATACCCTTTTTCTCTAAAGACAACTATGGATGGATCGAGTTGTCTTGGCTTGAATCTAACCCTTAGGTTGCATCTAAGGGATATATCACAACTGATGGATTTATATCCTCAACTAATACAAATTATAACCAAGGTGGTTGAGCATCTCAAATCCTATAAATGGAGGCATTCTCATGGTGAACAAAGGAGGAGAATAATCAGTAAAGAATTGTTATTCTGGTCATGGATATTTCGAGCAAGGTTTGGATGAGGAGGGCTTGGAGAGGTTGTTGCAACATCGTCTGAAGATTGTAAGTGTCTATTTAAAGTTCTCATCAATATGCATGGCCTATTTCCTTCTAGTATGTGTTTACATGTACTTTTCTATGCTCGTTTTAATATTCATAGATAAATTGATTTTGTCTAATCTATTAGAGTACGAGATAGTTGTTTTTCTTTTGGTTGTCCATTACAGGTATGTTGGCAGCTAACAATTCTATCAAATCTTATCATTTCAAAAAAATTCATCACCAAGGGATAAAAAACATTTGTAGCTGCCTCCTCCTTATACTTACAAACATTTCTCTCTTTTGGTTATGAGGAGATTCATTGGGCTAGCTGACTATAGGAGTTTTTCATTTTTTAATCTATCATTTGTTTCATTTAATTTCATGAATGAAAGCATGAAATTAAAACAAAAGTTTGGCTTGGGTAATCATTTTACAGTTTGCAATTTATTTGTTTCCTTTGCTAAAGGGATTACACCTAAAGGGCATCTATATGTTTATAAATCTTAAATTTTGTAAGCTAATTGATTGATCCATTGCCATTGATTTATTCACTTTGGGAGATGTAATTGAGCCTCATCTATGGTTGGTTATATGATTTTTACATTTGATATGTTTGATGGCACAAAACCTTGGGTTAAATTCAAATTATGAATGTTTCTCTTACCAGTCGTATCATAATCATATCACTCTAGTACAAGAGTGATGTACTTACAATTCCACATCATCCTATTGTCCTGCATAATTCACACTCGCATTCATTATTCGAGTAGGTAAGAGGTAATGGTTTGGGTTTAGTGTTCATTGTGCATAGTGGTTTACAAATCTGCATGTCCTCTGGTTCTTACCAACCTAAAACTTGAATTGCCAAGTTTGATAACCTCCCAAATTTGTAGGTATCATGCCTCTTTTGATTTCATATACCTCTTCCTATTGTCTGTGTATTGGAAAGTGAAACCCACCTCTCGTTACCTTTAGTTGTATGTGTGATAACACCCATGGCTCTTGTAGTAAGAATTGAACCTAATGGCTCACAAGCCCTCCTCGTTGTTACAAGGGAAAAACTCTCTATGGCCAGGGTAAACCACAATAGACAGGTATGACTGTAGAAATCTACTCAATTCCAACATATGCTATATAAACCAATGTGCAAGCGAGATAAGAAATAATCCTACCTCGTTCCAACGTTTGATGATGTTCCACTATTGAGCACTCTGACCCAAAGCTTTGTACCTGCAACAAGTTCTCAAAAGACAAGCAGAGAAAGTATATAGTGATAATATAAAGGGGTTAGCACATTAGATAACATAATCCATTAATAAGCATTACAAATATGCCCATGGATAATAATCATATATTTGCACAATACTAATTGGACATGAAAGGAGTATTTCTATTAATAAATGATCAGCAGAAGAGAAAACATTACAAACTTCCGTGTCAGAACAGTTCGAAACCAAGAAACCAAGTTCCTTCCAATTGGGCCTCCACCAAAGTAAAGCTCATAGAAAAGAGACAATGAGGTTCTCTCAACAATAGGGAAATATCTTGGGGGTTGAACACTGTGTTCAAACTTGAGGGACAAAGGACTGTAGACTCAATATGAAGTAATTTCTCTAGAGTAACTTTTCTCTCAAAGTTGAATGCTTTCTCCTTTTTTCCATAGCTCGGAATTGTTTTCTTATAGCCTTCAAAATGAAACTGAAGGGCCGATTCAAAACGTTTCCAGTATATGGAAGGACAAGGATCAGAGATCTCCTGTCATGACTGTTGGTTGTGGAGCCTGATTATCTTCCTGATTTAGAGGTCTTTTACTTTCAGCCGTGTTTATACCCCATGAAGTATTTACACCCCAGAAGTATGTACACTCTTCCACACAGGGGAGTGCAGAGGGGGGGTACCCCCTCT
>SNQJ01S0072848.1:39276-53512 GCA_010110895.2 Picea sitchensis | reverse complement strand
ATTGTATTCTGAGAGAGGAGACTGTGAGAGAAAGAAGAGGAAGTTACAGTGGGTTTTGCTGTAGGTTGTATCCCTTCATTTTGTTGGATAATAATAAAGAAAGGACCTGGCAATTTCTCTGGTGGACGTAGCCCACACTGGGTCAACCACATAAATCTGTGTCTCTCTTGTATTGTGTATCTTCTGTGTTTTTTTTATGCATTTGTTTTATTTTATTGCTCCGCGGTCCTGTTTTTCTAATAGTGACATGGAAACCCGACTTCATTTTTGTATTTTCCAGCACAAATACCGATGTACGCGGGATGTAGTGGAGAAGCTTGCATATACGCATGTTGTATAGTAGATAGGGTGCATATATGTGGAAAAATATGTATTTTTAGCTCCGGATTCATCAAAAAGGGGTGACAAGTTTGCATAGGGAAATGGAAAAAGTCCCTCTGTGCAAGATAGCAATGGTGAGGAAAATATTTCTATAACACATGCCCCCTAATGTGTGAGATCAAAAGAGTATCTACAATGGACGAAATACATTGTAAATTACCCAGAAGTGGAGTGGTGTAAACCCAGCTGGAAAGACTAGTTGCTCATTACATTTTCTTTTGAATTTACATACATGGATGCCAATAGAATACAATGCAGATCCATGTGGAAAATATACCAAATAAGTGTTTGTGTCCATGAATAGGAAAATATAAATGCGGCTATATGCCAAAAGATGTCATAATCATGAACAAGGCCCAGTAGAACTAGTCTCAAAACCAATATGAAGATATTTGTATACGATGGAGTATAATCTGATGTCTCATGATTACTGTAGTCAAATAGGTGTTGGTCCAATGAAAAGGAAGCAACAACTCAGGAAAGTTGTAGCTACATAGTGATGTCTTCAAGTCTTTGACACATCCGCCAAAGGTGCAAGTATACATCATGTGAACAAAGGAGTTGAGGTCGAACATAATGAGACATCGTTTGATTATCGGTCATTGAGGTATACCATTAAAAAATGTGAGACAGCCTACCAATAATGACAGTAGGTATCAAGGCACCGAGCACATTCCTACAAGTGTGAATAAAGGCGTCGATGTCAAACACCTGAGGAATCCATTGATCAGGAGAAATTGATGTATTCCCATCTGTCAATGGCGAGAGAGCCTGTCACTAATGACTGCAAGTCTCAAGGTACTCATAAAACTCTAGGTCCCATATCCATAATGAATGAGTTGAATTCGATGGAAAGAGACCCGCTGAAAGGAGAGAATTAAGGCATCTCTCGACAATCAGCACGAGGAACAAAGAAGGAGATTCATAATTTGGTGGATATCAGGCGAAGAATATGTTCATGAACCAACGACCCTGTGCATATTTCGCGTGTGCCAAATCCAAGTGGTACACGAAAAAGACCCTATGAATAGAAGCCAATGATGAAAACTGCTGAAAAATGCGAGGAAACCACCAATAAGGCTAATGGCATCCAAGACACTACACGAATCCCAAAGTGTGAATAGATTTCTTCTAGTAGAACACAAGGGAAACCACCCAGTCAATGACCAATGATGAAATGTCAATTGTTGGGTTCAAGGTTACCTACCAATGTTGAAAGTAGGGCCATGGTGCATGATAAAACCATAGTATCATGTGAATTTGAGACAAATTGAGGGTATGGCCGACATACAAAGTCAAGATTTCTGAGGAATGGACGACACAAGTTGATAGACTTCCTTTGAACAAGAGAATGAGACATGTGGTAGACCCTGACAGGATAGACTCAATGATGTAAATATTTGATGCAGGAGGCATCAGTAATGTTCTCTATAGGTACTCGAAGAGTAACCAATCGGTAGAGAAAAACTATGTAACGAGATCATCTTTCGAAGGTCATGTTAAACCCAAAATTATGATGACACGAGGACTCAATAATTTTGTTCTATGTTCAAAGGCGACAAGACTACTTCCAAATATAATATAGTACTCCCTTCTTGCCGGTCTTTTTTTGTTTTTTCATAACAAATGAATTCTATGATACAGAGGAGGAAACGAGTGTTGCAAGTAAGAAAAACTAGTTCCAGCAGTGGAACGTACCTATGCTCAATGCAAGGAAATGCATGTGGGAGATGGACACTCGAGGTGATGTTCCCTCGAGGGTATAGGGTGTCAAATTGCGAAGGATATAAACAAGGCTCTTCTTGGTTGAGGATGCAAAAATTGCTTAAGCAACGGTTTATAACGCAAAGTGAGAACTGGTTGAAGGCTCAACACTGCAAGTGAGGGCATGATATGCAATCACAACTTAACGCCAAACAATGTCCTTTTTTATGTCTTTTAGTCTAGTTGGTGTGAAAAAGGGATAAACTTGTGCCAAATATACATCTTTTCAAATCCAATTTCAGAGTGTGAAAAAGACAAGTTCACTCGGTGATCTTTTCTATTTTTTGTAACGAGTCAAAAAAGAGCTTAACTAAGAATCATGACCTTTCAAATCCAATTTAACGAGTGTGAAATGGACAAATCACTCGACAATCTTTTCATTTTTTAGACGAGTCAGAAAAGATCTTAACTAAGACTCGTTTTGGGAGTCTGCGGGGAATAAGGCCGCATGAGTATGAGTGAGAAATGAGGCTCATCATAACATCATGTATCAAGCTATAATGGACTCTCGGTCCTAAGGAAAAAATCGGCATAGGAACCAAATGAAAAAGAGGATTTAACTAGGGTGCCCACTTTTGGTAAGTCTCTACCATTTATTACTGACACTACTTATAGAAGATGGAAGGTTCTGTGTAGCAACAAATGGGTTCGTACCTAAGGCATAAAAAGCGGTATTTTAATGCAAAAATGCAGGATGGAGTGGATACCTGTCCTATATGCTAGGTTATGAAAATACCTGCCCGAGGTGATTAACAACCAATCATAACATAAAAAATGAAATCCGCAAGAAATCTGAGTCAAAACTACCAAAACCAGCTTAAAACCATTTTTTCATTAGTCCATACTCAAGCTCAAAGCTCAAGCTCAAAGCTCAAGCGAAAAGGGAAAGCTCAAGCGAAAAGGGAAAGCTCAAGCTGAAAAAATAGCATGAAACTATATAAAGTGGGTAAAAATAGCTTATAAATAGTAATGAAATAAAAAATTACTATACCATTTTGATTTTTACCCAAATAGTGCAATTTGGACCAAAATACCTCCAAGATTCAAATGACGATTGCAGGAGCATCAGGCAACGAAATCACGAAACGTCTGGATCAGGTAACTCTAATTCTCATCCTCTTCAAATTCAGTGGATTACATTTTTTAATTAGGTTCCAGTTTTTTAGTGATTGAGGGCATAAAATATGGATTCCGATGTACACAGGCTGGCTTTGTTTAGGTCACATATACGATGAGGTATACACTACTGTGTGAACTACAGGGGGCATATATTAAGCCCTACACACGACTACATGCAAAGGAAGCCACATACATGCATGCAAGTGACCAAAAAGGAGGGTTCTAACTCAAAATTTGGTTTGTCCTTTGCAGGATGGTTCTTGAATGGAGAGAGAAAGAACATGAGGAGGTTGTTGCAACTGTGGTCCGAGATCCGATGGCTTAAGCGGCTCTAAAAAGATGTGTCTTGTATAAGTTTTGGGCTCTCAAAGTAATGAGGGCCCAAGTAAGGTTGTTGGAGATGTTGGTGGGTTACTGGGACCCTGATAGCGAAATCTTTATCCTCGATGATCAACCATTGAGGATCGAATTAGAGTACATCTACTTCTTGACTGGTCTATCATGCCAAGGAGAGGTTGTAAACCTCAATTCACGTGGAGCAGGGAGTGGGATGAAGATCGAGGAGTATACTGATGCCCACTGTGTAGCGGGGACTCCCAAGGTGGGAAGTCAAGTCCCTATCTGGGCAATAAATAACCTAAGCCTGAAGATCATTTTGTTTGTATTGACTAGGATCACAGGTTCGACTTTGTTGCACCAGGCATCGAGGCCGCTCATTTTTTACGCAGTGCAGTGTGCGAGACCCACTATTTCTGACTGGTGTACCTCACTACTAACCAATATGAAATGTCAATTGATAGAGTGAAAACAAGGGGGTAAGTGAAACTTTGGGTTTTCCTCCATTCTTTGCAGTTTGTTTTTAGAGCGGGTTCCAGGTCTGGGACCTAGAATGGAGATCCTTCCTAGGGGACTATGAGATCCAACCATGGCACGGTCGACCAAGGTCATGAGATGATAGGGGGGAGGTAGGGAGCCAACACCCTACAACGAGGATTTTTTCTTCTAGTGGCAGAGACAAGTCATTGCTTTGGATGACTATCCATATGCGGAGATCGACTTCAGACGAGATCCAGATATGCCACCTCCACTAGGGGCCGCCTATGGTGATATAGGTAAAATATTTTATAAATATTTCATTTTTTTGTATTTTTGTATTATAAGATAAAAATATTTTTGGATGGTGTTTAAGTATTAACTAGACACTTGTGTGATGCAGATGTGGGTCTGTGATGGCTGGAGGGTTTACCTCGACATCGATGGAGGCACCGGGGTGATGAGGGGGCGAGAAGAGAAGCCGATGGAGTCCTACAAAATGTGCAGGGAAACTTGTCTCGTTTGACGCAGAGGATTCCAATGGTTCAGGTAGAGGATCTACCTAAAGCCATGCAACGACAAGTGGTGGGTGTACCTAGAGAATGGGTACGACTTTTTTGGCATCTCGCAAACGTCGTGGTTTGCTATCATAAAACACATCCAGTGCCACAGGTGTAGATGTCATGGGATATATATATCGGTTGTATATGTGTATTGAGGGTTTTAGCCCCAATTTTGTAATATAACACTATATTTTTTGAAATATATAAAAAAGGATCTTTGGCTTTACTTATATTTTACAATGTGTACATTGATTTAATGGTTTTCTTTGCTTTAGTAATGTGACAAATGCCAATCTAAAACGTAATTAGCATATGCATCGGATACATGATTAGCACTCCTAGGAATATGATAATATGTGATAAAATCAAACTGTCATTCTAAAAGACGTACCCGTAGGAATCGTCAGAGTAAAGTAGGATCACTCACGTGGTAACTGTCATTCAATTGACATACTACTAACTGGGAATCCAGGAAAAATTCTAAAGAGAGAATACCATGTGAGATAGCATCGTGCAAAGGTTCTATGACGACGTTATATTCAGCCACATTATTTGTAGATGGCCCTAGGCATGTGCCACCTGAAGACACCAATAGACCCTTGGGTGAGTAAACCACCCAAGTGCTGGAATACAAGTTCCATGTATGACGAATGGTTCCATCTGTGAATCCTAGGTAGACCGAAGACTCCATTGACATCTGTCAATAAAGGGAAAACTCGATAAGCAAGCCAAAGATAAAAAGAAAGGGAAAATATATGTATATACACTAAATTACATTAGTATACAAAGAGTTCCACCCGATCCTAGGCTCAAGCATAATATATTTTCAAGTAGACCCCATTTCTGTTCTAGTCCAACACATTCCCTTCATAATCTTCTAACTCATAGGCTCCTTTTTCTAGAACATGTCGCACGATATACGAATCATGCCACATGGATTTAAAATTTCCTTCCCCCAACGGTTCTTTGGCTTGGTCATATATAAGGACCAAGTCACCCTCATCGTACAACTGAAGACAGACAAAATTGTCGTACTGGACCTTGACACATTTTTTGTTCGTCTCAATGGCCGTAAAGGTGTCCCGACGCTCCTCGTCAAGACTCTCTAGGTGCACAAGGTGTTTCTCTAGATCTGAAGTGTCAGATAGGAGCATGACTGCCAACTTAAGAGAAGGGATTTCACATTCAATAGGAAGAATTGACTCCACACCGTGCACTAACTGAAAAGGGGAAAAACCAGTTGCAGTCTTAAACATGGTTCGGTATGCCCAAAGCATGAGATATAGCATGATGTGCCAATCAGACTTACTCTGACTGAATTTTTTTTTCCAGATGGTCTTGAGAGACTTGTTGATGGCCTCTACTTGCCCATTTTCATCGAGGTAATAAGGGGAGGAATGATGTAGTGCCTATAAATACTAATTTTGATATAAATCATTTTTATCACACAAATAAATTAATCACCATCATATACGCAATATTCAGTAGAGATTAATATTTAACTACAGCAAAAAAAAAAACTTAGCGCTTTCATAACAAATTACCTACTTCTGATGCTAATTTTTGCTGATATGATTGTCCCTTCCCCCTGCTACCTTGTTGTTGCCTTGCTGTTGCTTGATGCGCTGATCAACTCTACCCAAACCGTGTTTCCTCCCTGCCAGCTAGAAGCAGCTTGTCTGTCTTCCTAGCTCTAGGATAACATATGGATATCCTGGCCCCTGTGTCCAAAACCCCCAGCAAACCGATGCCCCCCGTAATGATCCTTCCCCGACTACAGAACTCAAACTCTCAACCAACAAATCCAAGAGAACCCTCCAAAAATTCCCCCACCTTCCGTAAGCCTCCTCCCCTCATATCCCTCCTTCCTCGACCCTTTCCTCCTCACTTATTTCCTTATCCATACATTCATTGTCTTATCCTCTTAGTTAATGTCTTATCCAATTATTAATGTTTCTTATCCTTACATTTAATGCTTCTTATCCCCTTCGTATATGTAATCCTTTAATTAAACAATTAAATTTATTAACCCTCTTAAATTTAATAACCATGTCATTGAATGTAATAGGTAATTAATTAATTAATTAATTAATCAAAATTATAACAATTAATTAATTAATAAATATTTAATTAATATCATTATACCAATCTTTGTTTAGTTAATCACATGTTAGAAAAATTAATTACCTAATAAATTTTTACTTAATAATCCCTAAGCATATATTCGACTAGGGTTGTTACAAATGACCATGTCTAAACCCCAACTTAGATGCTAGTTCTACCATCATTTCATTCTGAAAGTGACTGCCATGATCAGTGACAATATCACTTGGGATACTAAACCAGGCAATAATTTGATTGAATACGAAGAATGCAGCAGTCTTCCCATCGGATTTCATGGTAGGCATGGATTTGGCCCACTTAGTAAAGTATTCGACGACCACAATAATATGTTAATTCCACCCAGCCGAAGTTGGGTTGCAATCTACGAAGTCTACCCCCCACTTGGTGAAGGGACTGACGGTAATAACTGGGTGAAGAGGGGATGGGTGAGAGTGCATTTTCCAAGTGAACACCTGGCAGGGGTGACACTTCTTAATCATTTCAATACAATCTTTAAAGACAGTAGGCCAAAAATAACCAACTTGCAAGATTTTTTGAGCTATCGCAAGCCCGGATGGGTGACCACCACAAGCCCCTTTGTGGCAATTGTTTAGGACTTACTCAACCTCTTCGTGAGTTAAACAATGATGTAATATATCATCTATTCCTCGACGATATAAAGTGTCGCCAACGATAGTATACTTCTTGTCTTGGTATCTAATATGTCATCGGTCATCTCATGAGAGATGTTGAGCGAACTTCAAGGTTTGAATATATAAGACAATGTCTCCATACCAGAGGTCAGATGACAAGAAAAGGAAAATGTGTTTGTCTACAAATAAATAAACATTTATAACATCCTCATCTAATCATGGAAAATCGAATATTAACTCTACAAAGACCAATGATTTCTTAGACTTTGTCGAAGCGAAGTCGAGATCAAACTCTTGTAAAATGACAATCCATTTAATATATTTCCCCCCTATGATACACTTGGTAAGGACATATTGAAACGGATTAACATAAAAAACCACAGTAGTCTTGCAAAACAATATATAGTGACGTAAACATTGGATTGCATGAACGACAACCAAAGCTAGTTTTTCAACGTGAGAGTAATTAAGCTCAGGTCCGACTAAATTTTGACTACGATAGTAGATGACGTGTTCATGGAGATCATCATCCTCATGAACTAGAACCATACCAATATTCTCTTCAAATGCGGAAATATAAAGCAAGTAATCTCTAATGTAATCAGGAGACTTTAGTAGAGGGGTCGATACTAAGGATTTCTTCAAATCATCGAAAGACTCCTTGGCTCGCTCATCCCATATGAAAGGGGTGTCTTTATTCAAGAGGCGCATGAAACCCTTAGTGATATTGGCATAATTCAATATACGCCAATGTAGAAAGTTAGCTTTCCCCTATAAACCCTGAAGTTGTCTAATTGTGCGCGGGGGAGGCAATTGAAGTATTGCCTCAACCTTAAGAGGATCTACCATGATCCTAGTCTCAGAGACTAAAAATCCCAAAATACAACCAAACTTAATGCAAAAGATGCATTTATGAGGGTTCAATTGGATTCTATAGTAGCGACATCTTTCAAAAACAAGTTGAAGGTGCATAACATGATCCACTCTCTTGTGGGAGCGAGCAACGATATCATCAAGTTAGGCTGCGACTATGTGCTTAAGATCGTGAAAAGAGAAAGTTTTGGCACGTTGGAAGGTTGCTCCGGCATTTTTAAGGCCGAAAGGCATTTTCCGGTATGCAAAGGTACCCCAAGGACATATAAATTCTATCTTGGGTTGGTCCTCAGCTTTGATTCGGATTTGGTTTTACCTTGAAAATCCGTCCATAAAAGAAAATATCTTTCTTCCCGCACACTCATTGAGAATCTGATCAATGAAAGGTGTGGGGAAGTTATCTTTAGGACACACCTTTTTCAGGTCACGAAAGTCCATACATACACGGATGGTTCCTTGCTTTTTATTCACAAGAACAAGGTTGGATACCCATTCGGTCAAAGGAACCAGGTAGATGAAGCCAACATTAAGTAGCTTCTCCAACTCTGCCTTAATAGTAGGGGCCTTCCTAGGATTCACAGCTCTAAGACGTTTTCGAACAGGTTTAACATCCTTATAAGTTCTAATCTCATGTTCGAAAATATGAGGGTCGATCCCTGAGATCTCTTCATATGATCAAGAAAATACATCTCAAAATTCTTTGAAGATATTGGTGTAGATCAGAATTTCTTCTAGTGAACAATCTGCACCTATATTTACGTTTTCAATCTTGCCAGGGGTACAAGAGATATCGATCGAGATGGTAGGATAAATACTCACCATATTTCCTTCGACATAAATTCTTTGGGTATCAAGTGGAACTACGACGTGATTGACTATCTCACTCAAAGTAGATCGAAAGTCATCTTGCTTGATTCTCTCAAGACTTGGGAAAAATAAGATCGATGATGCATATCATCCCAAGGTCTATCAGAACCATTCATGGCTTCGAGGGTGGATTCGTCCGAAGGAAAAGTCTCATTTAGGAAATCATGTGAACAAGACAATGAGGTGGCCCATACATGCCTAAGAACAGGATCCTCCTTGTTCGTCGATGAGGTAATATGATCGGGATCAACGGAAGAGTCAAGAACAACTTGATACACAATCTTTGTTGCCGATAGTGGCATGGACATGCCAGCATGCGACTATCCTTCACATGACGAATTTGGGGAAGGTAGGGTCCATGGATCACTAAAATAGGAAGTGTGGAAAGGAATGGACCTCTCCATCGAAGCAGGCCTGCTAGACATGGCGTAAACGTGGTAATTCGGTGCCGAGAAGTCAAAAGTACCCATAAAGGAGGAATAAATTCTGACACTGATATTCTCAGTTGTCGGCTGAGAATTGTCGATCAAAGGGATCGACGGTCCGACAGATGCATTAGGACTAGAGTACACAAAGGAAAACTAGTCGACTGTCACGATCTTCCCTTGATGATGAAAACAAAGCGTACGAAATATGGACAATACAAAAACAACCATAGCATAGGTCGAATTGTGACCTAGCAACAGGTTATAATCAAGAGGCGCATCAACTACCTCTACCTCCACCTCTACCATCTTCCCACCTAATTGGATCGGAAAGGCATGGAGAATACCGTGAGGGTGGAAGGAATGATTGTCAAATGCAGTCAACATGTTCGATGAATTAGAAGGGGTCGGAGAGACGAGAGTTTTCCAAAAGACCAGGGACATCACGCAGGTGGCAGTGCCTTCATCAAAAACCACACGTTTGATGGTATACTTGGAATACTCCACGTGGATTTGGAAATCCATATGGTAAGGTAACCGAGGCTTCATATCCGTGACATCAAACTTGATAACTTTTGAGCCACTGGGTTCTAGAGTGCCTAAGGGAAAGAGTAAGGCATTCCTCTGTCAAGGACACATCTACAGTACCTCCAAAGTCGATATCACACAAGGGATTTGGCCTAGGTTCTCAACAATAGAGTAGTTCTGGGTGGTTCTAGCATTAGGATTGTCAGTAGAGCGCTTAAGTACTCCTTTCGGAATACGAGGCGGTGGCTCTGGTTTCTCAATCTGTAATTTCATCTCTAGAGGAGGAGGGGGAGCTTCTAGACCCGAGTTAGCTTGCGAAGAGCTATAATCTCGAGATCAAGTGGCTATATCAAATTTCAAATCGACCATGTTGATACATACGTGGTCACCATCTTGCGGCGGTGGGTTTTGACTCCCATTGGTCGCATTTCTAGAATTCAAAGAGCTTGAGGCTAAGTGATGGTTATGTGGGAATGGATTCATCAACACAACAGGCAGTAGATTCAAAAGCCTCACAACCTCCGTAAGTTTGGCGCATAAATGTGTAAGGTGGTCATCGGTACAAAGTTTACATGGAAACTTCACCTTACATTTCTATTTCTTGCTCTCTCCAACATTGTCATTCAGTTTCCCATTATTATCTTTGTCCTTGGTTTTATTACCATTTTTCCCACCCTTACGATTATTTTGACCTTTACTTTTATTCCCGCTTGGTTGCTGGTCACCATTTGGGTTTTTTGACGATTGCATGGAATGTACATCCATCGACTGAGTGGGGTTGGAAGACACAAATGAAGTTGGTCCTCCAACAGACTGGTTTAGAGACAAAGTATTCAAGTGGCTTGTCGTCGAGTCTATGAAATTTACATTGGAAAATCCTACAATGCCATCGGCATGAGGTCCGGGTTTTTTTCTAGGGTCATAACTTGACCGCGGTGCTTCTAGAAGCAGGTGATATAACATCTCAGATTAAGCATATATCAAATCTATCTATTGGGCTCTAAAGATAGCTTCTTCCTCAGTGGAGACCCCAGAAGTAGCAACATCCTTCGATATAGGAGGGTGAAAATACTTTAGGAACCATTCTAGGAGAAAGGTTGGGGGTATAGGAGTCTTAATCAACCACCTCTGTCTATGCCACTCCTAGATATGATCCGAGATATGAGTGGCGGTGTCCTGGCGTAAAGTTGACAAAAGTTCGAGGCCAACATCATAACGAATGGGCAATTGAAAGTGGTTGAGAAATACCATCACCAACTGATTAAATGACCCATATGTCCCCCTAGGTATCTCAATATACCATTGTGCAACAACTCTAATGAGAGTGCATTGAAACAATTGTAATCTAATAGAATCATGGTTAAGGGAATTTGATGAGAACAAAAGGCGAAAGGTAGTGACGTGATCACCAGAGTTCTCTCCATTCTTACCTTCAAATTTTGGGATGTCCAAAGGAATCTTGGTGGGGATGGGGGGCCATGTGGGATCATGACTCACCAGGTCATTCATTAAATTATCCAAATCTGGCAGATTAAGCGTGGCCAGAAAATGGAGCCAGGGTTGCGACATCTGGCCCCCATCCTACCACGAAAGCTTGTGCGTTGGGCAGCATTCCACCCAAGATTCTGGTAAGAACCAATGCCCCATCTAAAACTATAAGGCCCTCCTATGGGATGATTTGTATAAGGTGGGTTGGGCATCATTCCAGTAGGAATGTTCTAATGAGGGTTATGAAAATTTCCCCTCGTAGGATTAGATCCGGGCTGGGGGTTATAAAAAATTCCCCCAACCAGATTGGATCCGGATTTGGGGTTGCCCAAAGTGTAAGACTGACCTCCTCTAGGTGGGAACCCCGAGGATTGAAGTGGATTCTTCATGCCAAAATCATTGGTCAGAATCAACACCAAGGAGGTAGGGATGTTGGATGAAACTTGTCCACCAGGTTGGTTTTTCCATCCAACCGTAAAAGGATTAGAACCGAGGTTAAGAGCAGGGACACTTCCTATATTAGGATTCGTTTGGGGGATATGAGAACTGCCAAATGGAAATGGAGTGTAAGGAGGTGTAGTGCCCCCAAGTCCAATGCTAGTGTTATGGCCAGCAGCTAGAATGGTAGTCGAAAACTGCGAAGTAAAATTAGGCATACCATAAGAAAATGGACTAGAATCCATAGGGATGGAATGAACATTATAACCCAGTGTTAAGCCCTAATATTGGCTCATTACCCCTTAATTTGGGCATATTACATTAGTAATGTTATTTTATTTATGCTGGCTTTATTCCATTAGTTGTAATTATACCTCCTAGTCTCCTATATATACCAAGGAGATATTTTCATTTGGAATCATCTTTTACTTGAACATTTATGTGGGGTAAAAGGAGGTTGCCCCCTCGAAGAGGCTTATTATCTAAAATTATCTCTTTTTAAAGGCATTGAGTACTTATTTTGAGTTTTTTCTATGCTATATTGATATTTGGTTCCTAACATATGGTATCAGAGCTCAAGGTCTTGGGGTTTCGCTGCTACATCTGTGACACCTTGGAATTTTTGCTATAAATTATTTTCTACAATGTTTCAGAACGAACGGATTGAAGGATATTTATTAGATAGATCAAGGTACGTTGGGTTAAAATTTCATCTCCCGACGCCTTATACTTTCGGAGATACAGCATGTGCAAGATAGGGTTTGGAACCATCCTGAATTGAGTCGTTGCGGAATTTTCACTATAAAAAAATTTCTGTAACGTTTCAGACCCTGAAATATAGAGGATATTCACATAAATTATTAAGGGATTTGTGGTAAACATTTCAGCTTCTAGGTAATCTTACATTTGTAGATACACGCTGTGGAAGACAGGGTATCTGACTAGTCCTATTGACTAGTCTCAAGAAGGTGTTCCAGGTAAAACAATCATAACTTCTTCCTAGAGTATCCAAACTGAGTGGGATCAATTTCATTGGATAGTGGACAGTCTATAGTATTTCTGGTACGAGTTTCATAATTTTATATCAATTATTTTGTGCGGGGCACGCTATACAAGTGAGATCTCCTGGAAAGGACAAAAATCAGCAAGTTGTGGGGAAGTTACCGTAAATTCCACTTGGCACATCCAATTTTGATCAGACCTATGGCATTGTAGAGAATAAATATCAGAGAACTACATAAAATAATTTTTCATACCCAAAAGGGCCAAAACTTGGGAGATACAAAAGAAGAAATATTGTCTAGTAGAACCACCTCAAAATAAAGGTTCAAAAGTGATACTTGTCCAACATGCCACCCAAAAAGGGAACTTCTACACAAAATAAGCCTCCAGACAATCTTACTTGGACTCTTGATGAAGGTGAAGAAATGCGTAGGGACATAAATGATTTAAAAAATAAGATAGTAACAAAAGATGAACTACAAGAGATGGAAGCTAAGTTGGAGGGAAAGATGGATGGTTTAAAAGAGGAGATCATGGAAGTATTGAAAAATTTCGTAACACAGAAGACACCTGAAAATGAAGATGCATCCCATGAAATTCATGATGAGGACACAAGGAAGGTGAATCAAGAATGGAGAAACTCCAACTTTTGGTTGAAGACCAACCACGTTCCTAAGATCGATATGAGGAAGTTTGATGGCAATGACCCAATCACATGGATACTTCAGATGGAGCAATTCTTTGATCTACATAATGTGCAACATACACAAAAGGTATGAATTGCTTCTTTATATTTAGAACCCAATCATCTTGTATAGTATCGATGGCTTTGTTCTCGCAAATCACTCGTCACTTGGACAATTTTCATGGAAGAAATGATAACACACTATGAGGATACAAGGAGCAATACCTTCTTTAGCCAATTGATAAATCTCAAGCAAAAGGGTTAAGTTACCGAGCACATTGAGAACTTCCAAATATTGAATATAAAGGTAACAGATATTCTAGATGAGCACTTGATTGATGTATTCATAGGAACTTTGAAGGATAAAATTCAACATGAGGTTCGCCTTTGGGAACCCATATCATTGTAGAATGCATTTAAGGTGGCAAGAAATGTTGAAAGTAAAAATATGGCTATGGCTACTAGAAGGACCAATCCTAACATCTATAGAGAGAACAATGCTCCTTCTTCTAAAACACCTCAACCTACAAGGTT
>SNQJ01S0072848.1:2884-17523 GCA_010110895.2 Picea sitchensis | reverse complement strand
GTTTAAGGCTCTGACTGAGAATCAAACAAGAAAAAGATTAAAGGTAGTAAGATCTGATAGAGGAGGAGAGTTTAGTTCATGGAACTTCAAACATGGGATCAAAAGAGAGTACACAATTCCAAGGACTCCACAACAAAATGGAGTTGTTGAGAGGTAGAATAGATCAGTACAGCAAATGGAAAGATCAACGATGAATGAAAGGAACATACCTCAGACATATTGGGTAGAAGCAATTCATACAGTTGTTCATATCCTTAACAAAGCTCATCTTAGGCCACACAGTCACAAGACTCCTTATGAACTATGGTTTGGAAGACCTGCTTCAATCAAACATTTTAAAGTCTTTGGGAGTAAATTTTATATCAAGAACAATGATGAAAATATTGGCAAATATGATGACAGGGATGATGAATGTATCTTCTTGGGTTATGCTCTGACCATGCTCCTTGGAGTAGCTCAATTTGTTGCACCAGCTCTCCTATTGCACTGGATTCAGGAATTTGTGATGTTGACCTTCGAATCATTGGTTAGGCTTCTACAAGATTTTACTAGACCCTTTCTAGTTTCTTCTCTGCCTCGATATTTTCATACTCCTCTTGCATCCAGTGTGCTTGTGCAAGGAGTTCTTCCTCCTTGAAAAAATTTGCGTCCCATTCGACCTACTAGAGCCTCTTCTCCAATTGATTAGTTGAAGCTCTGATCATCTCAATTAGGTGTTTCGATAGCCATTGAGCGGGGTCACCAGAAGAAGTAGTGGCCTCCCTGGGTACTCGAACCTGCAGTGGGAGTCCACTGGTCATTGATTGTTTCAACGGTGTCTCCACCTCTTCCTCCCTAGTAGATGGACCTTGCAGTCGTTGTGCAAGTCTCATTCTTACCGTCGATGGAAGGAATGGGAGTATCTTTTCTTTTGCTGAGCAGAGCTGCACCAACTCTGTGCACTATTGTGGGTTCTAGATTACTAACTCCAGTTGTTCTGCCAATGAAGTTTCACTCTGTCCTGATGCAGTTTCAGGATCCTTCTGAACCTCAGGTACCTCTGCCTCTTTCTAGACCATGGTTTCTATGGTTCCACCTCTTTGGATGGCACTCTCAACATTGACTATTGAGAGAGGATGATGAGGGCTTGGGGCTTGCGGTATTGGCACAATTTGAGTCTCCGATGAGGGAAGAGTGTCCTGGATAGGCACAAATGGAACCATTGACTGGCTCAAGACTTTAGGGGTTAGGCTAGTGAGTTCTGGTATCTTCTCAGGTGTTCGTGGGGGTCCAACTGCATGGGCTCCAATTCAATGGTTTGGGGTTGGGCGGTCATTTCTTGTAGTGGATATTGGGGTTGTGGGGGTGATGGGGGTTGTTCGGTGATGATGGTGGTGGATGCAGTGGTATCAGGCTTAGGTTCATCCTAGATTTCAATCATAGTTTGGGCCACTCAAGTGGTTGCTCGAGTACGAGGTATGGTCAATGAGATTGGCTGAGGATTTAGGCTCTTCAATGGGGAGAGCCCTATCCTGTGTTTCTTGACCAAAGGGTATCCAATGAAAGTTGTGTTAAGGATGTCATTGACATGTTTACTTGTCAGCATAGCTTGCTCCGGAAGCTATGGGAACATGGGCAATGTCCCCTTCTTTCATTCTAGTGGTTGTGTCTCCTATTCCTCCTCCTCTAAGTCCGTTTGCATTGGAGCATCTTGTTGTTTCTCCTCTCGGCCTAGGCTCAATCCTACCCCTGCCTCTTGTCCCTTTTTCTTCAAGAGATCCACGGGTAGAATGTAGTGCATCCCCGACTTCCGTGGGTTTCATTTCACTTCCTTGGCAAAGGCCTCCTCATCTCGGTATAATGGCAACATCCAGAAGTTAAATCCTTCAGTTTTGACATGCCCGGGCCAAACAAAAATATGGTGGTGATTCAACCCGAACACAATATTCCTCATGTTCAGGTTAAGCAAATCATGTGGTACGTGAAACCTCTAAGTTGCGTCTAGTAGATGGTTGTACCACTTCAATAACATTGCGTTATAAAATGTTTTGTTCTTTGAGTCCAACCTTGAGTTCCAAGGCTCAAACATCTTTGCTAATCGTCCTTTATCGTCTAGTGATAACAGTGTTCTTGAAGGTGGAATCCACTTTAGCATGGCCAATGCAATGAGCAGGTATCCATAGGTGAAGGTTCCTCCGTTCTCCTGAGCTTCCTCACACGCTACTAGGAGTTCTTCCAGCAGGTAGCTACACCAATTGAACACCGCTCCATTGGCACAAAAATACGACACTGACAGGGCATCCAACGTGCACTCTCCCTTGTAGTAGGAACTCATTACCTTGTTAGAAATCACATAGCAAGTTGTTCTGACCATCTTTGGTAAAATGGGGTCAATATTGGCTATGCGCCCCCCTCTCTGAGTATGAAATCTTTCATACAGTCTGTGTTATCCCTTTTTCTTCCCATGTTTACTGGGGATCTAGAACCCTTTTGATACGTCTTAACCTTCGATGGATAGGCTCATGATTTGATGGATATCATATGCATGAATGGGATACCATATGTCGAGTCATAAGCTCCTATCATGTACCCTGCTAATGAGGAATTTGGTACATCATGCAACCTCACCAGTAGTGCCAAAAACTGGCAAGTCTCAGAGATTCATTATTGTGGAGTTGAAGAGGTTGATAAAATCCGGCTTCAACACAAAATGCATCCCTCCCATCTCATCTAGAGCCACTTTCTAGAAAACGTCAATGTTCATTTGTGGGAATAACACCTGGTCTGTCAGGTCAAGGTCGAGGAGCTTCACTTGCTCGACCTTCCCTTTGAGGTCACCCACAAACTCAACCTGGGGATCATACGGCTCACTTGGAACTACTTCTTTAGAGAGAAAACTTTGGCTTCATGTAGCTCTTGACATCATTTCTCTGGAATGCTAAGAGAATTAGACCGAATATACTCAGCTTCGGGGTCACAACTGAGAGAATTTGCAGGCTCTATGACAGTTTAGAAATCTCAAATACAAAATAGAAAACAATAAGTCTTATGCTGAGTTCATGCAAACTTATACTCAGGCCAGCTGGTGGGCTCTGTCATTACTCCTAAGGCCACTCATGATTAACCCTATAGACACAACCTATAGATGAGGTGTCTGACGGGACTATTTAATGGGGCAAATCTATTGGGGGATTCTTGAATTTGCTGAACAAGTTAGACAAGAACGTGGCCGGCCTCAGGCCTTACCATTTGAACGATTGAGAATCCTAGCACAAATACCGATGGTATCTTCATGTATCATGGATTTATGGTCTTACAGAGTTTGTATGGGTTATTGTAGAGATCATAAAGGCTATGAATGGACAAGGTGCATGTGGCACATGGACTAGGATTCCATTTGGATTCACTCTTCCTCTGACCACAATGGGGTCCCCATCATATTTAATGATTGTATTTAATGGAATCATGGCTCTTCTAATCATGTGCTGCTGAGTAATCATTTATGCACCAAAGAAATGCTTAGACTGGAAAAAAAAAATACATGTCGCGACGCAACAATGCACACTCCGACTTTATTAACTGAATTTAAATAAATTGCAAAAATTCAAATCTAACTATTATCCATGCTCCTTCAGACTGGAGAAACAGTCCTTTATCTCAGTCCTGAGAAATATAGGGTTTCAGGCGAGCTCCATTCACCAATCCTGGCCGAAGTATACCATCCAGTTACGCTACTCTGACTACTCCAGAGTGTCGAATCTCCGAAACTATAAATGGGCCCAACTAATGCATGTACAACTTTCCTGGATGTTTATGGTATCGACTATCATAAATTAGGACCTTATATCCTTGCGCAAATGTTTTGGCCTTAATATGCTTATCATGCCAAGCCTTCTTCCTAGATTTCTCAATTGATTGATGAAAGTCTGCTAAAAACCTGGTCTCATCAAGTTCTTGCAACTCCATAACCCTTTGCGCAATTGATTCATCCTCTGACATATGTGTAACATGTGTGATGTAGATACTAGGGGTAATGAATTCTCCAGGTACCATCACCTCTTTCACATAGACTAACTGAAATGGAGTATACTTGTGAAGTTTCTTCATGGTCGTCATGTAAGCCCATAAAACTGTTGGGACTCTATCATCCCAATCTTCCCTGTTTGCACAACAAACCTTCGTCAAACCTCTTTCTGTAATCTTGTTAAATGCCTCCACAGTGCCATTGCATTGTGGATGGTAGGGGATTCTTCTATGATGTTGGATTAAGAAATTTTTTGTAATCTTTTCTATTGTATTACTGATAAAATGACCACCCTGATCACTAGTCAGACTCCTAGGACATCCAAAACGAGTGATAATGTTTTCAAAGATAAACTTGGTAGCGGTATCAGTCGAACAATCATGAATAGTTGCTTCCTCCACCCATCATGTCAGGTAATCAATTACAGTGATCATATACCTGGCCTTTGAGTTCTTAGTCATGAGGTTGATTGGTCTAATAAAATAAATCACCCACTTCTCAAATGTTTGCAGAGCTCAAACTAGCTGAAGAGGAAATTTGTCTCGTCCTGATCGGTTACCTACTCTCTGGAAAATGTTGCAAGATCTAGCGTACTCCTTCAAATATTTGAAGAGCGTGGCCCACCATAATCCATCTTGGAGGAATTTCTGCGTAGTGGCCTTTCCTCCGACATGGCCTCCCGCAACTCCACTGTGGATTTCCCAGAGGAAATCCTGTATTTCATGGTCCAAAATGCATCTCCTAACGATATTGTCTAGGCCCAAATTATACAATTCCCTCGCAATCAATTCATATTCCGTTGCTCGAACCACCATATAACGTTACTGAGTTGCAAAGTATGTTTTTGGGCAGGCCTATGTACTCAGGAAGACTTCATGTGTTCCAGGTATTCTGGTACTGCCTCAACTCGGAACAAGTCTGCATATGGGAGATGATCATCGATTGCTATGCCATACTCCCTTGACTCCAATATGGACAAATGATTAGGACCCACATTGCAAACAACCATCAACAAATTTGACCTTCCAAGACAGGCTTGTTAACTAGATATTTTAATTCAGAATGATCAGTAAAAAATTTAAAATGAGATCCTAATAGGTAATGTATAAACTTTTGTAAAGCGTAAATCATAGCCAAACCCTCCCTTTATGTGGTTGTATAGTTTCATTCATCTTGCAATAAATTCCTACTAGAAAAATAGATGGGATGATCTGTATTTCCATCTCCTGGTTGCGCCAAGATGGCTCCGGGGGAAATACCTTATGCATCCACGTGTACATGAAATTTGGAAAAATCAAAATAGGTGTTGTGTTGATCTTTTCCTTCATGATGTCAAATGCTCGATCACACTGGTGTCCACTGGAACAATTCAGACTTCTTTAGTAGATTTTCCAGGGGTGCAGTAATAGTCACATACCTTCTAATGAACTTGCGATAATACCATGTGTGCCCCAGCGTTGAGTGCAAGCGCTCATAGGAGGCATATTCAAAATGACCACAACTTTGGTTGGGTTTACCAACACTCCCTCTTGGCATACTATGTGACCTAACAGATTTCCATGTGGCACATAGAAGATACACTTTCTAAGGTTTAAAGATATTTGCATCTCCCTACACTAATAAAACATCAGCCATAGTAGATTTACGTGTACTTTCAACAGACTGTACACTGTCCAGTCATCCATATAAACTTCTATAAATTTGTGAATAAGTTCTCGGAAGGCTTCTATTATAATCCGGGAAAAAAAAGTAGGTGCGTTCTTTAGACTAAAGGGCATCACATTATATGAAAATCACCCCCATTATGTTATCAATGTGGTCTTATTTTTGTTTTCCTCGGTAAGTCTCAGTTGATGATACCCCAAAAATCCATCTGTGAATGAGTAACTCTTTCCCCACAACCTGTTCTATCACCTCATCAGTAAAAGATGTGGGAAAAGGGTTGTGCATACAGGCAAAGTTAAGGATTCTTTAGTCTACACATACCCTAATTTCCTTTGTACCTTTATTTCTTTGGATGACTATGGGGCTAACCCACTCTGCTTCTTCAACTGGAAAAATAAGTCTAGCCTCAAGTATCTTGTATATTTCCCTTTTAACCTTCTCATTCACCCTGGGGTTAAGACGATATGGTCTATGCCTTATAGGTTTTAATCCTAGTTTTAGTTCAATATTCATCTCTCCCATAGATCCTTTTATCCCTTTTATGTATGAGAATGTCTTTGGGAATAAGTCCTCATACTCCCACAATAGGCTATGTATTTCCTGGCTAGTTTGCTCATCCCAGTAATCTCCTACAAATACTATCTTGGGTTGGTCGGTAGTTCCTATGTTGAATTTTTTCAATTTAAATGGATGGTTATAATAGATATTAGTCTGAATGGGAAGAGTGTTAAGGATTTGTCTACTTCCTTCTGTTTCCTCAATGGTTAAATTTCTCAGTTCTTCTAAATCATTAGGGTTTCCCAAATCCTTCTCGATTTTGTAGCATTCTATGGGTGTCTTGTTCATGTCCAAGTGAAGGTTAGACCAAATCACTTGACTATGCTTGTCACATACCATTAGGTCCACTTTCCATTTACAAACATCGGAAAAAATCATTTCTTTAATTCTTTGCAGGATTCTCTTGAGCTCAGGGTACTAACTTGTGAAAGAAAATTCCTTGCAAAATTGGTCTGCTAATGTTTTCCAACTGTTGGTATGCCTTATGGTCTCTTCATGGATTTACCAAGATTTCGGTATTAGACTTAAAGAATGGGGAAATACTTGAACCCATAAGTGAGATGGTACTTCCATAACTTGCCAATGTCTTACACATTGCTCGATATGTGTTTTAGGATCAGAATGCCCATCGAACAGTTGGGCAACTTGAAAATCCATCTGCATCTCTTATTTCAGTTTCTTCTTGCCCCGAAATCAACACTGGGTAGAATGCTTCACATCCTCCCAGTTCTTAATTAATTCTTTGTGACTAGCCCACCACCTGGCAAGGGTGTCTTCCAGGGCTAAGTCCAGAACTACGATCCTTTGATATTCTACTATTTTTTCTTCAATACTAACCATAAAACTGCCAAGGTATGAAGTACCATTATATGTCTGATGTTGTTTGACCTCATTTCCAACTGATCTTATTTCTCTGACAGTCGTGCACCATCTTGAAAATCTTTCATATGCACCATGTTGTTGATCTGAAAATGGAATGAATTTGTTTCCAGTAGATCTTTAAAATGAGGAAGACTTATCTCTTTAAATTGCAAGTGTATAAAAGGTATGTGTTTGGGTAATTGGATCAAGTTACTAACACATAATTTCAATGATTTTTACTTAAATAGGTGAAACATATCAGACAAATAAAAACCATCAATAATGAACACATAACACAACAAAGTTCACCCCTCTCTTGGGCTACATATCCTGGTCCATCTTCCCTTGGATAATTTTCATTACGCTTAAAAATTTCTCTTACAGTGCTCAAAATACAAAATAGATGGCTCCAATGGCTTCAGAACTTCCAAAAACCCCTAGCTGGGCTTTTTCAGCACCTGGTTTGGCCAAAAAAAAAGAAGTTACGCCTCTTGGAAGTTTTCCCCTTCAAGCTTGTTGTACCTGCTCGCCAAAACGCACAGGACACGCAACGATTTCACAAATCAAGTGAAAATGTAGGACCGTTAGTGTGTTGGCCCCCAATATCTAGTAGAGAACTTAGTCGTATGGCCCCATGTGGCCAACACCCTAACAACTCGCACGCCCGTCAGCTAGATCCTCTACGCGAAGGTATGTGTTCATATGGTGAAATAATACGTTACCAGTGTTGATTTCTAACAGGTGTAATGGTTCACGCCAAGGTTAAAAGGAAGGTTCGTATGCGATATAACCGGGGGCTACACATCATAGCCATGTTTCTCATGTGCGGTAAGGTTTAAACGTGTGGTATGAAACCGCGGTTGTAGACCAAAGTAACGGACCGTGCCAAAATGTATAGAAAAGGGGCATGTGGTAGAATCACATGAAAATGTGTTATAGAAATATTTGCCTCACCCTATGCAATCTTGCACAAAGGGCCTTATTCCATTTCTCTATGCAGAATTATCTTCCTTGTTGATAAAATCCAGAGACAAAAATTAATATTTTTCCACATATATGCATCTTTCACACTATACAACATACATATACGTAAGATGCTACACTACAGCTTGTGTACATCGAGATTCATGCCAGAAAATGAAAATTAATGTCGAGTTTCCAAGTCACGTCAGGAGATCTATGATCGTTGGCCTTCCATATACTGAAAACGTTCTGACTTGGCCCTTCAGTTCCATTTGGAAGGCTATAAATGGGCCAATTCTGAGATATGGAAAGAGGAGAAGAGTTCAACTTTGAGAGCAAAGTTACTCTGGAGAAATTATTTACTTCATATTGAGTCTGCATCCCTTTGTCCTTTAAGTCTAAATAGAGTATTCAACCCCCAATCTCTTCCCTTGTTGATTGAGAACCTCATTCTTTATCTCATATGAGCTTTCTTTTGGTGGAGGATTGAAGTGGTGGAGGCCTAGCTGGAAGGAACTTAGTTTCTCGGTTCTGAACTGTGCTGACACGTAAGTATGTAATATTTTAACTTCTGTACTTGATCATTTATTAATAGAAATACTCTTTTCCCATCCAATTGATATCTTGCAAATAGATGAGCTATTATATATGGGCGTATCTGTTGTGTATATTAATGGCTTATGCTATCTAATGTACTAACCTTTTATATTATCACCATATGCTTGCTTTGCTTGTTTATTGATAACTAGTTGCAGGTATATAACTTTGGGTTCAAGTTCTCAATGGTGGACTTCATCGAACATCTGGACAAGGTAGGCATCTTTCTTATCTCACTTTAATATTGGTTTATATAGCATGTTTTGGGGATAGAATTGATTTCTGTAGTCATTTTTGTCTGTTGTGGTTTACCCTATCCATAGAGAGATTTTCCTCGTAACGAAATGCGTCAGGGGCTACGGCTAGGCCCCAGCCCTTAACTCTGCCAAATGAACATTTATTCAAATTCAAATAATAAATTTAAACAATAAGGGTTAAGAACCACCATGGGTGGGCTGGTAACCCAGCCCTACCAAATCAATCCCCCATGCCTAGAGGTCATGGGTTTGACTCTTGTGGAGTCATATAAATTTTACCCATTTCCAACCACTGGAGGGGTGCCACGTGGCAGCCCATTACTGGGCCACATGGCACTATACCATTAGCCCAATAAAATGACATGTGTCTCAATATGATTCATCCACATCTGCCACCGATCCTACTAAGTCAGCATGCCAAATCCTCTGCCATGTCACTATATGGCCGTATGGCATGTACGGTCAGCTGCCACATCATCACTGTACGGAGTGCACAATTAGCAAAATTTTACCTATTTGGAAAAATGAAAAGAATGTGATATATTATTCATACCACGTTTGTTTGATATTGTTCAAGTTGTGTTGGGTGTGTGACGACGATGCCTACTCACATGCCCATTTTGAAGAAATTCTGAGCACTTTGAATTTTGAGAAAAAATTGATCCCCTAGATCACACCTCCCCATTAGGAAGATTTTGGACCTCCAAAAGTCTACTTTTATTCAATATAAAGATGAGGGTGCACTTCCCCCACATTTGCAATATCAATCCATCTATACTTGCTTGGATTGGTGCCTTTGAGACCAATACGAAACTTGTCATGCCTTGTATTGTACTTGGCTTGGCTCTTTCTCAACTGTTCTTGAACGGTTTGCTGCACAAACTGAATTGGTTCAATGAACTTATTTTGCTAGTTATAAGCATGTTGAAAGTAGTGTAGATGCTCATCCCAAAACTTAGGATGCTTTCCCACACCAAAATAGCCAACAAAAAGAGAATAATGTGCTTCCCTTATCATGTTGACTCTTTCACCCTGTGAAAAACAATGCTTGCCAAGATACAAAAGTTTACCATGCAAATAGGATTCCAACTCCTCAACTTGGTTAGTATGACATAAATTTGCATAAACATTATTTCCATCGGCATCTAAAGCAAATTGTTCCAAATAGCTCTTATGCATGATAAGATTATGCTTGAAAATAACTAAAGCACTAACAATAGGTCTAGTAAGCATATCAACAACTTTATCATAAAAGTATTTCTTATACCTTATTACAAAGTGGAAAACATAACTAGTCAAGGAATGCAATGGATCTTGCTTTTCTTTCAAAGCTTTCTTCCATGTGTCTCCTTCAACAATCATATATGTAGTATTGTTCAAGGCTCTGAAATCTGCCCACATTTGCCACATACAATCTTTCTTTGGTACCAAACCAATTGGTGACCTGCATGGCGAAGTGCTTGGTTTGAAGATCCTTTTTTCAAGTAACTCTTGGGCTTGTTTTCTGATTTCAATATTCTCGATGTCTGACATCCTGCACATGTCAATGTTTGGAAGAGGTCCTCCTTGTTGCAATAGAATCGCATGTTGGATACCCCTTTTAGGAGGCAATCCCCTTGGTTCCTGAAACATCTCAACATTTTCATTATCAACCTCATACAAATCAGATTGTAACTTTGTATCACATCCTTTGAGAACTTGCTCTTCATCATTGTCTTTGGGTTTTATCATCAAAAGTACAAGGTTCTTACTATCATTGACTAGTCTCCTCATTTGTCCATCATTTGTAAGTGACAAATTCATATTCTTCGTATGTGCTCTAATAATGTACTCAACTCCATTTTTAAACAAATGATACTTGTTCTCATGACGATGAAAAATGGCTCTGCTATCATATAAGTATGGGATTCCAAACACAATACCACAAATATCCAATGGAATAACATCAAGATCTACCTCATCTATATAGTTTGGAGTGATTGCAAATCTGAGTTTACACCTTCTTGTCACATGCAATTTCGCATTGTCACATATACAACCTAGAGGGTATGGTTTAGGATGAGGAGTAGTTTCCAAATCTATTTTCTTGACAATGTCTTCAGAAATAAGGTTTGTTTGTGATCCCATATCAAAAAGAGTATCTATCTTCGTATGTTTTGAAATTACCCTTATGTGGAAAATCTCTATCCCTTATTTTTCATATTGAGTTTCATTGATGGAAGAATTTGAAGAACTAGTGCTTGCAATAGAATTCTTACCTTGTAAATCCATGGCTGTGATTTCCGTTTCATCTTCCGAATCGGATCCTAAATCTTGTTGTACAATTGCAACAATGTCCATCCTTTGAACAATGTTTACAAGAGAGTTTCTCTCTCTCTTCCTTCGCTGAATCATTTTTCTTTCCATTTCCTTCAAACTTCCTCTTTCCCTTGTCTCCATTAAAATACTTCTTGTTTCCCTCTTGAGGTTCATTCCTTCCTCTTGCCTCTAAATGAGTAGCTTGCACACGTACTTCATCTAGATTTGAAGGGTTAAACATAAGCATTGTATGCCTCAAGTAGCTATTCAAACCTCCAATTTATTTGAGGAAAGTATCTTGCGAAGACAAATCTACACCCAAAACCAAAGATCTTTTGCTAAATTATTGAGCAAAACTTTGCACATCTTGCCCTTTGGCTTGCCTAAATTTTTATAATCCATAATAGCTTTTTGCATGTATGCTAATGGATAAAATTGTCTTTTAATTGCAACAATAAAATCATTTCAAGAGGATAAAACTTTACCATGTTTCTGCATGTCCTCTTGAGTTTTGGATTCCCACCAAATGAGTGCTACACTATCCAATCTTAAATAAGCAAGTTGAATCTTAGTTTCATCATATGTGATTCTTTGTATCCTACAATACACTTCAATATGATGAATCCAATTATCTAATTTCTCATCATTTACCTCTGCATTGTACATTTTCAATTCAAACTTAATATCAAGATTTAGAAAAGGAGTTTGTAAGGGAGTTTTACCATGTTCTTTTGGAGAATTTGGAGGTAGTTGTGAAATGGTGGAAGAGGTGGAAGATGGAGGTAAAGGAGGTGGAGAATCACCACTCCCTCCATTTCCCTTTGTATTTTTATCACCGCTGTCTCCATTTCCCTTTGGGGGGTTGGAGATTTCACTTTGCAATCTTGCATTTCTTTCTTCAAACAAAAAATTGACCATCTCAGTCATGTCATAGAAAGCCTTTCTGAAATTTTCAGCCTCTGAAGGAAGAGTTCCATGACTCTCCTCATGAGCCATACTTGGTGAAAATCTCCTTGAAACTTGAGGTGATTTTATAGTTCTCCTTCTTTTCAGTTGATAACTTGGCTCTACAAGTTGAACTTCTCCTCTTGTGAGCTTCATTCTTGTAAGAATTAAAAAAACAAAAACAACTTGCAAACAATCAAGCCTTCAAAAACCAAAGCTATGATACCAATTGATCTGAAAATAGAATGAATTTGTTTCCAATAGATATTTAAAATGAAGAAGACTTATCTCTTTAAATTGAAAGTGTATAAAAGGTATGTGTTTGGGTAATTGTATCAAGTTGCTAACACATAATTTCAATGACTTTTACTTAAACAAGAGGAACATATAAGACAGATAAAAACCATCAATAACGAACACATAACACATCAAATGATAAAGGAGTTCACCCCTCTCTTGGGATACATATCTTGGTCCATCTTCCCTTGGATCATTTTCATTATGCTTAAAATGTTCTCTTACAGTGCTCAGTATACAAAATAGATGGATCCAATGGCCTCAGAACGTCCAAAAACGTCTGGCTGGGCTTTTTCGGCACTTGGTTTGGACAAAAAAAATGAAGTTACACCTCCTGGAAGTTTTCCCCTTCAAGCTCGTTGTACCTACTCGCCGAAACGCACATGTGAATGACCATCCTGACTCCCACAACATTCTTGGGTCCAAAACATCAGCACACGCAACAATTCTGCAAATCAAGAAAAAACGTAGGATCATTAGTGTGTTGGCCCCCAATCTCCAACGGAGAACTCGTTCATATGGCCCCATGTGGCCAACTATTACCCATGATTTTGGTCAATCTTGATGGTTTATTGATGATGGTGTACTCAGGCTCCTCATAAGAACTTTCTCCTAAGAAAAGTGACATTCATCTCTTCCCAGAAAACTTACTTTTGAAGAGAGTTTGTAGGTTGCTAATATACTAGGGTGTGAGAATGACCCATTCTCACAGGCTGCCTTCATCTAGGGTGTGAAATTCTCGCACTGTGCTACATAGATAGGGTGCGAACTTGTTCTAAAGCTTGGAAAAAGCTGAAGTCTCAATGGTTCTAGAAGGGAATCTTCTAGAAGAATGGGTTGGAATTCGAATGGTTATCCTTTTATTGGCTTCCCTGATATTGTGGGATCATTCTTATCCAAGTAACCATCTCATTCTCTCCTATATATTGATGCAATTCTCATGGAAAAGGTTAAGCAAGATTCATTGGAGAATTGGTGAAAGAATTGTGTGAAGGACATAGCTTGAACAGGAGCTTGGAGACTCTAGAAAGTCTATCAAGAGGGATTTGATCTTCTTCATGCAAGGATCGACCAAGTGTGTGTGTTGGAGCCGAGAGACACCAAAAGGAAGCTTGCGACATCAAGGCGATCAGGTTGTATCTTCTACTTTCGATTAATATGATACAGTGGCATGTCCTTTTCCCATAAAGCCATTCTTACTTTATTGTGTAATTCTTTGATCATACACATAAGTTGACAATTGAATATATTCTGCTATCTTCACCTTGGTTGGTTTGTGTTGTCTTGGTCTTGACCTCATGAGAGCACTGGAGCGAAGAGGGAGCAACAGAGACCCTAGGAAGCGATACAAAGGTATGTTACTTGTTCCTCCCTACTAGATAATTCAATGGTCAAAACTTAGGGAAAGAGTCATGTCCTATCCTATTTTTCTCTAGATCCAGGTGGATCTAGGGAGATCTGTTAGTGTCTGCACCTACCGATTAGTCTGATAACAAAATCGGTGACTCCACTAGGGAGATAACCTGTTTTCTTTGTGTTTTTTGGTATTTTTCCTTGGCCATTTTCTCTTGCCTTACCTTTCTCCATTCATATCAATCTCTGAGTCTTCAGGATACCCTAATAAACCCTCTGGGTCCAGAGGCCTCTTCAAATTTTGTGTCTTTTTCCCAAAAATTTGTTTAGTTTTAGACATTCTCGCACTGCACTCCATAGTGGCCTGCAAGAATATATGAAGTTTGCACTTTGATTTTAGGTCCAGTGCGAGGTTCTCGCACTCTGCTCAAAGCTGGCCTGCGAGAATGACCCATTCTCGCACTGTGAAATATTGTTAGCCTGCGAACCCTCTTTTAAAATTTTTGGATTTGAGATCTTTGCATGATTAGCTACCCAGATCAGTATAGGTGCCTGCAAAGAGCTTCTTGGACCATTGGTTGATGTTTTCTTGTCTTCGTTTTTGTGCACGAACAGTCTTAGGAAATCAAAGGCTCTTCCTGTCCATTTTTCTTGACTTTCGTTTCTTGACTTTTCTCTGCAAAGATATACTCTCTAATTTTGGAATCTGAGTGTGCTTGTTTGGTTAAGAACCGGCGATCGGTTGAAAGTTGAGCTTCTTTTTCTTTATCATTTGCTCATTATTTGAAAGATCACTTTTCTCATGCAATTGAAAAGACTAGTTTGGTTTGCTTGTTATTTTT